>JAQRGA010000296.1:0-62668 GCA_029237695.1 Conchocele bisecta | reverse complement strand
CAGCAGGCTGTTCTAAGAGTGTGTCCTACAAAGGGTCAGTCTCTAAATCACCAATCAACCCCGCGGTGTCACATATAGGGAGAATTGCACTGACAGCGGTAGCGTACAAATGAATAGCCGCCGCCACAATAGTGCTCCGATTGCCCCCCAGCAACCAGCGCAGCTAGCCGCTCGTGTCGCGTCGTGTTTTCATTTTCTTTCTTCCCACTGTTCCAATTCGTGGATTGGGGGTGCGGTTCGGTAGATACCGTATCGGCAGCCGTGCCATCTTTTATGAAAGATATCGTGTCGTCAGTCGTGTCATCTTTCAGGAAAGATATCGTGTCGGCAGTCGGAGCGACTGTTTCTTCCATTAGCTGATCGAGAAGTTCGTCGCAGTTCATTATTCCAACAGTGTTGTGTGTACTATTCTGACTAGTCTTGTAAGTTTAACATCAAACTGTTTGTAATTTTCTTAAAATTAATTACGAGTAAATAGTAATAATTCAGTAATATTTAGTAAATATTCAGTAATTCAGTAATTCTGTAATAATTCAGTAATATTTACTAAATTATATAGTAGATATTAGTAGATATTAGCATATATTAGTAAATATTTAATAGATATTAGTAGATTATTTAGTAAATATTCAGTAATTCAGTAATTCAGTAATTAATTGATAACTTCATAATTTGTGGGTTGATCAGTCTTTAGCAGAAGCTTGGCGTGCTTAGTTTCCGAAAGCATCTGTCGAACCTCCAGGCGCTCCTCGCGCGTTGGAATAACGTCGTTCTCTGGAAGACAGTCATCGAATGAGTCTCGGTTCTTGCAGTGAAAGAGGGCGACCCATTTCGTTTGCTCGCGCAGATCCTTGAGGACGGCGTTGTACTTCTGAGTGGAGATCCATACGCCTTGCCCCGCATGGCGGCCAGAAAATGCGAGCTCGGAGAGCATGTTCTTCTTTTTGGTTATCGCCGCCTTGGCCGAGCAGTCGTCAATCACGTATAGGGTGGGCTCGCCCTGGAATCTTTGGTAGAAACCGCGCAGCCAATCGTGAAGCCTATCACCGGGGTCAACAACGTATACCTCAGGGTCGGTCCTATCCACAGGCGCCGCTGATAAGACTGGTTGTGCCGCACAGTGGGACACAGGATCACAATGTGTCGAAAGATATCGCGGTAGGACCCCTCGAGCAAGTCGATGATGAAAACCGTTTTTCCGCACCCTGTCCGCCCACATATTATGGCATAGTGGGCATCTTTCGGTAGAGTTTTAGTAGAGTGCTGAGATGTATCGACCATCTTCGATGTTGAGTTTTGAGTCTGTAATTACATATACATACACGTTCAATGCGCCAGCTCCATGCGCCTCTTTGGTTATCTGGATCGTCACACCCTCGCTCGCGTTCTCAACTTGGCGTCCGCTACCGTGCATTTGGTCGTCGTCGCTGACTCGCATGTCTAGCCATAACGCGTATTTGGTAGTCAGGAACTGCGCGAGGGAGACGTCCGAGAGCTGCAGGTCTTTGGAAACCGCCACAACCTCAGGGGAGTGCTTAGAGCCGGCAGAAAACTGCTTTCTGATTTCGTCCCACTGCTGGTGCTCGCGAAGGCCCGCGTTGTAGAGTTGATTGGGGACTCCCTCGATCGTCACCTCAACCTTTGTGATTTTGGGGTTATAAAATGTGTCGGTTTTTCTAACCTCGAGCGCGAATCTACCCTCCTTGAACAGCATCAGTATACCTTTCATCGAGAGGGCGGGTACGTTGACGTTAATATTCCACAATGTGTCGCTTTTGTCTTTTTTCATCTTGCGGTGGCGAAGAACTCGGTCGTAAAGTATGGCAACGCGCCCGGCGTACTGGGTTCTGATCAATCGCGCTAGTTCGGGCATCGTGACCATGTCGTACTCCAGCGAAACATTGTCGATCGTATACGTCGATGCCATGTCAGTGGCTATGAGAGTTCTGCCGTAGTCGTTGAACGTTAGTTCGTATTCGAGGCGGTCCGCCAAATTACTCTGATAGTAGGGCATGTGACTCTCCAGCAACTCAAAGTCGAGTGGGATGTAGAAGCGATTGCCGTAAGCGGCCGCGATCGCGTTGTCGCTCGCGTTTTTATCTGCCTTGTCACCAGCCCCTATTCTAAGTCTGGTTACGTTCTTATTTTTGCTGGTGTCAATACCCTGATAGACCGAATTTTCGCGCTCTTGCGCCGTCTTCCACAAGTCCTGGTAACAATGGTAGACGTCGCTGTCGTCGCTCGACATCACCTCATTACCAGAAATCTTTATCATGCTCTTCTTGACGATGGCGCGACCCAGGTTCTGAACGACGGTTCTTTAATACATCGTTAAACATGGCTGATTACGATATGGAAGAATTCGATCGCGGCCGAGATAATGACATCGATGTCATACGACGAAACGCCCTTCATAGAGGCACCAGCCGTCGATGAAATAGGTGCCGCTACCAACACCATTAGTCTAAGTCAGGAATTAGTTAAGTCAACTGTAGACGACTACTACAACAGTTTGGCAGAAAAAGGTGCGGTCCCATCTGTCGACCGCGACTACTCCGATTTCGAATTGGATCTGCGTGGTAGGTTGCGGCTAAAAACATAAAATGTCCCAATCATCAACATGAGGACCGGAAAACCCATAGCGCTGACCACCTGTAATGTTGTGTTCTCGTGATTGTTATCACGTTCTTGGGATGTTAAACTATTCATACAAGATACTCATATGGTTACATAATCTATTCTAACAATATAACTACATGTTACAGTATATACACTCAACTGGGTGGTGCCTAATATTCATGAGCTAAGAGTCAGCCTCACTATGAGCCAGTCACCTGCAGACACAGAGTAACCCATATACATTACATCACTTCTTTGTTTTGTTTTCAGATAAGGGATTCCTATTTCATGAATGAAAGTTTTTTTTACTATGTAATACCAGACGTCATTGACATCTCTTATCACTTAGAAATATATTTGTTTGTGGGTTACACCATGAAATTACTTGTAATTATCTCAGCTCAACATCCCGGTAAAGGTCAAGCTAAGTCGCTAATTTATGAACTTGTACTGGTAACCCAAACCCCAATGTTAATTATAATGTGGCTGTTAATTATAATGTGGCTTTGCCACACATAATGGTTAACCCTAGTAATAAGGTCTGGTGTAGGAAACATGTCTGTAAAGTAAATTATTGCTGTCCCACCGCACTTTCACTTGTGCACCATTTTGACCTACAACAGTGTAGATAATTGTTTCCCATTTTGGGTCCAATTTCCCCCTGTCTCTTTTCAGGATTAGCACTTTCTGACCTAGTCTATAGTTAGTAATCCGTGATGTAAGTATGTCTGCATACAGTTTATTTTTCTTCTTCTGTTTTTCGTCACGGGCACGCAGGGTGGAATCCTCCCATTTCTTCTCAAAGTAAGGCAGTCGGCGCCTTCCCAGTCGTCTGATGTGGCGTTGTACGGTACATCAACAGAAACTTGTAGATTTCTGTTCTCCAGTTTCGTCCTTCTGTATTTGCCGTTTTGATGCATTTTCCCAGCGTTTTGTTGAAATTTTCCACGAGTCCATTGGCTCGTGGCCAGTACGGTGTCACACGCCTGTGTTTTATCCCGTTTTGGTACAGAAATTTCTCCATTTCGGCTGATACCATATTTTGCGCATTGTCCGTTGTGATGGACTCAGGTAGCCCATGGGTGGCAAATATTCTCATTAATCATTGACTGATGGCGTTTGATGTTGTAGACTTCATAATCTCAATTTCGGGAAAACGAGAATAGTAGTCGATGACGACCAGTATGGATTCTCCCGTCGGTGATGGTCCCATCATGTCCATGGCTACATATTTGAATGCACCTACTGGTAGTTCAGTGGGTTGCACTGTAGGTGGAGCTGGCGGATTTGATAACAACTGACACTGATAACACGTCTTAATTAAATGCTCCACATCTCTGTCCATACCTGGCCAGTATACCTTTTCACGCAGCAATTGCTTTGTTTTCCCCACACCTTGGTGAGTTTCATGGGCGAGTTGTAACACTCTCGGTCGAAGCGACTCGGGTATAACAAGTCTATTGCCGCGAAGTACAACATTGTTGTTCACTGTTAGTTCAGAGCGTATTTTATAGTAAGCCCCCATTTCTCCTGATTTTCTCCATCTGTTTTGTTTCAGCGAGTCCACTAATTTCTGTGTCAGCGTATCTTGGGCTGAGCTGGTTTCAATTTCATTCAATGTCATTGCCTTTGGAACAGCGTGGTGAGTTACATAATTTATGTATTCCTCTGTCAGGCTAGATATTTTACAGTCACTGTGGTCCAGTGGACACCTGCTAAGTACATCAGCTGTCATTAAGTGTGCTGGCTGATATGTCACAGTAAATTTATAGCACTGTAGTTTAAGGAGCAGTCTCTCAATTCTGGCTGGTGGTATGTGTTTTGGCTTGAAAATGTTCACAAGCGGTTTGTGATCAGTGATCAACATGAATGTTAACCATTATAGGTATACACGGAAACGTGTAATGGCCCACGTACATGCCAGAATTTCGCGTTCAATTTGACTATATTTCCGTTCAACTTGGTTTAATGTCCTACGAGCATATGCGACTGGTTTAAAGTGTCCGTCACTTTGTTTCTGTGCTAGTATACATCCAATTCCATACGGGCTGGCGTCTGTAGTAAACGGTTGTTTCTGCGTCCGGATTGTAGAATGCCATGACGTTCGCGCTGGTCATTAACTCCTTCAGCCTCTCGAACGATTGTTGCTGCTCGGGTCCCCAATCAAATTCCTCGTTACGCCGTGTTAACTTGCGGATCGGCTCCGAGACAGTAGCAAAATTTGGAATGAACTTTGCGCAGTAATTCACTAAGCCAAGGAAACTTTTGACTTCCTTCACTGACTTAGGCGGAGTAGTGTTCAGTACGGCTTCAATTTTACTGTTCTGTGGCATTAGTCCAGATGCAGTCAGGGTGTGTCCCATGTATGTGAGTGATGATTTACAGAAATCACACTTATCCCTGTTCAGTGTTTTTCTCGCGTAGCCGTTGAAGCACATTACGCAATGCTGTGTCATGTTCAGCCTTTGTTTTACCGTAGACAATTATGTCGTCGGACACGTTTTTACATCCTGGGATGTCATGTATCGTGTGTTGAATGACGCGTTGATAGGTTTGCGGCGCGCTGGATATTCCGAAATTTAGGCGTTTGTACCTGTACAGTCCGTCGTTTGTGATAAACGTGGTTATCTCCCTGGAATCAGGTGAGAGTTCTATTTGATGGAATCACATATTTAGATCCAATTTGGAGTAATATTTCGCACCGTTCATTTCTTCCAATATTTCATCTATATTTGGTAACGGAAACCTCTCTCTTTGCACTGCTGTATTAGCTTGTCTCATGTCTACGCAGATGCTAATGCCACCGTTGGGTTTAGGTACGACTACCAGGGGTGAAATCCACGGAGTTGGCCCTTTTGAGTGGTATTTTGGATGCATATGGGTATATTTTCGCATTTGATTTCTGAAGAATGCATGTATTTGATTTGATTTTATCAAACGTGGTTTTTTTCCAAACAATTCACTGTTGCACCGCTGTCGATGAGAAGCTTACACTCACTTCCTTCAATTTCTGCACTTACATAAGTGGATTTATCATCAGACTTAATTCCAAACACAAATTCAGTGTCGCTGTTCTCTGCAGTATCATCTTGCATGAATCGCACTTCCCGTTTTTCTCGTGTTTTGCACATGTGAGCAAAATGCCTTCGCCTTTTACAATTATTGCAGACGACATTCCGTTATTTTATACACTCATGGCCAGAATGACCTTTGCTACCACAGCGATAACACGATTTGAATTGTGATGGTTTGGGGCTCAATCGCGGTTTTCCTCGTGGCGCGTACTGCTTCCTTTGTTTCTGGTATTTTCCTGGCTGCTGGTCCCGTTGTCGTAGGTGTAGCGCATCTTCGTCGTGCTGAGTCGTCGGGTATTCGAACCTCTGTCTTCCCGTCGCTCCATTCATTTTCGTCGCAAGTAGGTCTGCGAGTTCATTTGTCCTGGCGATTTGCTGTATTTTATCCAATGTCAGTTCGTGTTCTCGCAGGAATCTCTTCTTTAATTCCGTTGAACTGCAGTTTTCTACGATCTGATCGCGGATTTGATCATTTACAGTTCCGTCGGGAAATTCACAGGAGACCGATAATTTCTTCAAACGGATGACGAAGTTGTCCACTATCTCGTCTGTTTCTTGTTTCGCCTGTCGAAATATGTGTCTTTCATATGAAATGTTCTTCATTGGATTGAAGTATTCTGACAGTTTCTGAACTGTATCTTTGTACGTGTTTCCAGCATCTGTCAATGTCTTGTAAATATCCTGGACTTCTTCTCCGGATAGATGTAGCAGTAATGCCTTCTTCTGCTCATCCTTGGTAACTCCTGATGCTGCTATGTAGTACTCGAAACGTTTGATGTAATTGTTCCAAGATCTTGACAAATTTGTGTTTTCGCCTAAAAACTTCGAAACTGTTTCGGCGTTGGCAAGTCATATTTGGCTGCCATCTTTACTTGAGAATAGATTTAATACACACAAATTCCTTTTCTGAGAAAAATAATCCCGTCACTCGTCGCCAATGTAATGTTGAGTTCCCGTGATTGTTATCACGTTCTTGGGATGTTAAACTATTCATACAAGATACTCATATGGTTACATAATCTATTCTAACAATATAACTACATGTTACAGTATATACACTGAACTGGGTGGGGCCTAATATTCATGAGCTAAGAGTCAGCCTCACTATGAGCCAGTCACCAGCAGACACAGAGTAACCCATATACATTACACCACCGTTGTTGGAAGTCGGGGCGGTGGCCAAATCGTAAAGAATGAATTAGGATTCACGGATTGGACGCGGGGTAAAACAATTATGCCGGCCCGCGCTGTAGAGACCCTACATTCAACCGACGAAACGATGGCGAAGACGGCCGCCGCGATAGAAACTGCCGAGCTCAGCGAGGTCCCTCGAGTAGCCACCGACACTATTCGCACAATGGAGCTCAGCGAAAGCGAGATAGACGGAATAATCAGCACGATGGATGCCCCACCGTTACCTCTTCGCGAACTCCGGGGACTCGATAAGGCTATGCAAACAGTCCGGGGCGAATTGGTCCATAACCTCTCCAAACTCACGGCGCTGGATGAACATATCGCGCTAGAAGAAAGACAACTTGGGGAAGCCCGTGGCGATATAGAATCTACAGAGCGGATCACCGAACGCCTACGGTCGTTGCGTGATGAAAGGGCAGCTCGTTTGGAGGCTGCATCGGCTTGCCGCGAGGCTCTCCGCACCGAAATAAGTCGGATCCGCGAAACAATCTCAAGGGTTCTTCACGAGGAGACGACACTCGGTGAGCGTCTTCGCACTCTGTTCAGAGAGCAGGGCGTCACGATTGTAAGCATCCTCGCAGCTGTCGACATGACTATATCGGCCATAGATCTATTTATCGAGATGCTCGTATGTGGTGCGGTGGCTACAACCACGCCAGCAGCCGCGCCATCCCGCGGAGCCAAAGAGTGGGCAAAAAAGTATCTAAAATCCCTCGCCAGTCTCCTGGCTAAATTAGCCGGAAAGGCGGCTGCCGCGCTGCCTGGACTGATCGGGAGTGTCGTCTCCTACTTGTTATCTATATTATCAAAAACGGTCGGATGGCTCGCCGAGAATGCTTGGACTTTAATTGTGGCAATCGCCGGTCTCCTACTATTCTCCGCCCGAGAGTTCATAAAACCAAAGCGCGAATAATCCGATCGCCATGAGGGCGACGACGTGCCCTAATTTCTCCTCCTCGTGGGTTGTGACACTAGTTCCCGCTCCTGTTGGGGGAACAGTGGTGGTACTTGATGATACAGCTCCAGTTCCAATTCGTGAATTGGGGGAACTGGTGGAACTTGATGGTGTGCTTCGTACTGGGGTGGGTTTTTGTGGTTTTATGTAATAGTTTCCACTTACAACTCCGCTCCCGACCGTGTTGGGGGAGAGCTTGATGATACCCGTGTTCACGTTCCCATTGTGGCCGATTTTTTTACTGGCGGTGGCGATTACGATCTTATTATTGTAACCGTCAACCGGGTCGTCTCGTAGTATCATATTGCTCGGCGCCATATAAAGACCTATTCCAAATGCATAGTCTACTGGGGTGCTGGCATTCTGCAAAACATCTTGATACCGTTTGATCGCATCCGGGAGGTCCACCGGTTTGTTTATTGCGTCCTCGACATTTGCCAAGAACTGTTTTTGCGCGTCAAACGCCGTCCCGTCTCCTATTATAGAACTGCGCACTTGCCACTGTGCGCCGAGGATGGCCCAAACGTATGTGCGAATGGAGTCGTTGAGGCGGGTAACTCCAGCCCTGGTGAACCCCTTCACCCTATCCAAAATGAAAGTCCCCCAGCCGATATCGACGTGTTCGCTTTGTTCTATGTAGTCGATTCTAGTATCCACGACGTATTTACACCTGGCAAAAGTACATTCTGTTGGTAGGTCATTCAGTGTATATGTCATGCTGGTAGGACTAAAAAACCCAAGACTTGTGTCCGTTACGATGTTACCATTTACAAATTTATCACCTAACCCACCATTTTTAGTAACTGTTTTCTGTTTCCAGTCGGTATTTTTAGAAATCTGAAATTCGTTACACAGTCTTTCGTAGGCTTTGTGGTCGTATGGGTTGCATAGTGGGTCCCATTTATCCTCTTGGGGTGGTTTCACGCTCATCTCTTGTATGATTCTCCGGATCGTGTAGTAGACGTGAAAAGTATAAATACTTTTGCAGAGAGCTTTCTTATTATGCTCCATATGGTTTATGTAAGAGACCCCACACCCGGCTGTGGCACACCACACAGCAAAATGTAACTGGTTCTGCCAAAACTGCATCGGTGTTGCTTTCCATGCGTCTCTCGTTTCTTGGGTAGTAATTTTGGGCAGCCTATAATTATAAAATATGTTTGAAAAAGTTGTATCAAATCCGGTGTCTTCGATTACTCTTATTGTTGCGTTTATTAGCTTTCTAATTAAGTAGTGGATTGCTACCGTTAAGTAGTACACACCTCCCCCATCGTACTTTGCCTTTGAATTGAAGCTAAATGTCTTGGTATCCAACGACATTTTAATCGGAGTTTATTATGTTTGCTACTATCACTAATGTTCAAAAAGAGAGTTGTGAACTTCGGAAGTCAATCGACAACTGCTGCGGAAAACGCCGGGTAGGCCTCAGATCAATAACTTTCACGGTTGGGTGGGAGAATGTGGGGAGGAGCAAAGGGTTTGGCTATGTGAAGGATGGACGCCAAGTAGGGGTAAAGCTTCCTCCCGGACTGTGGAGTTTTAGACAGCTCAAATACTTTGTTACCTCAGAGCTTGACGGTAGAGTCAACCTCACAGTATCGAAGGCTACCGGGCTCACAACAATGACCATCGGCCCAGACAGCCGGATAAGGATCTCCCCGACGTTGGGTACTCGACTCGGGTTTAGAGAGACATACTCCGCAAATAAAGGATTGTTTTTCCCGGGTGAGTACGTCGGTGATAACCCGGTGGACTTCACGAAAACTCTCAGGGTGCACCTGGATCGGGTGAACACATCGTACAACACGTTAGACGGATCGCCCAGCACATTACTGAAAACCGTGCAAGCCAGTGATTGTTTTTTTGGGGAGACTGTGACCTTAGACTTCCCATGCCCCGAGATGAAAGTTTTGGAGTCGGGACATATCCACGAATTTACGGTCTCTATTCTTGATGATCAAGCGAGAGAGTTGAAGAACTATTACCCGATTTCGGTCGTCCTAGACATTTCAAATTAATTAAAAGAATTAGACTCAAGTTCGTAATATAATTTATAACAACCAACATTATGAGTATATACGGACCAGGTAGTTCTTCCAATTTATTGACAGATATAAATTCAAAGAATCCGAGTAACAACCCAATCGAGATTGGAGCTCCCGACGGATCCAACCCCACATGTGATTTTTTAACTACCGGAAAAACCATATCACTGATCAATATAACTATATCGGCGGCCACGGACGAGATTCACAAGAGTCTACTATCACAACTTAGAGTATATGCCCTGGCTGTGACTACACAAACTCGTGAAGAAACACATACAGAACTAAACGAACTAGGCGGGAAAATAACCGAATTTCGGGAAGAGGCCCGGTGGGGATTGAGGGAGTCCAAACGGGTATTGAGAAAGCCCGAGAAGACCACCAGGCGGCCCTTACGGAGGCGTATGGGGTGTTGCGCTTAGAGGATCGGACGGGGATTGCGGGATTAGGAGCCCGAGTGGTTGAATCTATCCGCGCCGTTGATGAATCACTTGTCGCGGTTGATGATAAAGTAAATCGAGTTCGTAAACACGCGAACAAAGCACTTGAGGAGACCTCTGAAAAAGTTTGTGCTGAGGCCCATACCGCTATCGAGGAGCTTGCCGCATTGTTGGACACATCTGTAGAGCAGTTTAAGTTATTACACCGCAGAAAACCCATCATCACAGTTTGGGCTGAGAAGCGGGGCCCATTGAATGAGGGGATCTATGAATATTCATAAGGCTCCAAAGCGAGCAATATGGGGGATACGTCATGACATCTCCATGTACGCTTCTCCGAATGGCGTTCTGCGTGGTTAATGCTAAGGGTACTTCTGTGGGCGCGGTCGCCGTACTGGATGGGGAAGAACGGGCGATTGGAGTCACTAAACTCGCTGGAGATAGTTCAGCGGTGGTTTTGTTCGCCGGTGACAATCCAATTAGACTTTTCGAAGGTAGTGTTATTAACTTTGTTACGAAAATCGCTGACGCAGCGAGTTCTTCCACTGTTGTGATATTATTAATTGAACCTGATTTATGACGAGTGAAGATTTAATATACCGTTGAACCTACAACCAAAACCTGCCGATCCTGTTTCAACACCCAATATGACCCCGTCAAACTTCAGGTTGGAAAATATCGTCGAGATACAGCAGATTCTAAAACAAGAGGGGGAAACGCGGAGGGTAAATGATAAAAAATATAGACGAGCTGCAAATATAGTGGAGGGGGTGAGCACCTTGTTATCGTCCGTTTCTATACTGGATGGGGCCGGAACCGCTGCATTGTTATCTACAGTCGTAGCAATTCCTATTGTCGCGGGTTTGAGCGGGGTAGTCGCTGGGGGCAGGAATGCTGTGTATGGAGTTTAGAGTAGTGGGGAGAAAATTCGAAAATAAAAGTAGAAAGCATGACAGAATATCGGTTATCGCGAGGTCTGAACAAAATATCATCGACGTTATCGTGTCCAAAGCGTTGGCCGATAACAATATATCAGACGCTGAATTTGAGTTGGTGGTGGAGGAGATGTCTCGATATGAGGATTTAAAAAATACTATTAGAACTAAGGCGCGCGCCACCCTTCCCAAGATTGAGAATACTGATTGGGATAAATTTAGGTTAAAATTGGGAGATAAAGTGGGGAGAAAAGTTACAACACCACCGTGAGTATGTCACCCACTGACCACCATACATTTCTATAACGGCAAACTGTCCGTACCAGGAAGTAATCGTGTTACCGCGTGCCGCAGTCACCTCTCTTATATATAGCGTCTCTCGATAGCTTGTCGCTTGTGGCTAAACCAATACACGCCAATCGCGATTGGAGAAATACACCGACGGTTTGTGAACAGGTAATATTTAACCACAGGCGACAAGCTATCGAGAGACGCTATATATAAGAGAGAGAGGTGACTGTCTTGGTGGTTGTGTGTGTGTTTTAAAATTAAATGAATACACACCGTGGCCTCGATAAGGCGAAATACACTCGGCTATAAATACACATAGCCATGTAATTGGAACATTGTCGTCTGCTGATAGATTAAATCGTCTGCGCGAATTGGTATTGAACATTAATATCTGCGTATGTATATACACCCTCAATTCGCGAATTGAAAGTGTTGGAATATTGGAGAACGGAACGGAAAATGCCTAAATTTGTTCTTGATCGCACCGCTCTGTTAGATATTGCCGGAGCTCGGGGAAATGTGCCTGCCTCATGGGTTAAAAGGAAATACCATATAGGATCTCGCCGGCTTACCAATTTGTGGGCAAAAGAGCCCCCAATTGTCCAATCCTCCTATCCTGGATTGGCTGGGGTAGGAGAATTGGGGTTTAGCGGTCCGAAGAGACCAGTTGGTCGCCCTCGGGGTACCAAAAATCCTGTTATAATCCAATAATTAATAATCAAATTAATTTTTTTAGATTTTAATTTTCTAATTTTTCCAAATTTAATTATTAATTATGATAAAGAGGTTCCGTGTGTATACCGTCTGGAAGGAATCTTCTTTTATCGTAATAGGCCGATAGCCCCAACTTCCTCTGCGTATATGTTTTCATCGCGCCGTCCCGCATTCGGAATCCGCGGTTTTCACACATATCTACCAATTCCCGAATTGGATCGCCCTCAATTCCAGAATTAACATCCTCTCGCCCCCAGTTCAGCGCGTTCTTATACCGATTCCAGGTTAGCGTGTTCTGTCTGGCAGATAATCCTTTTGCGGAATGTTTTAATCGGCCATCCAACCCCAATAATATTGGAGGAATTGGTAGATTGGTATCAACAGTGTTGACGGCCAACTTCACCACAAAATAGCACTTGCTCGATAGCGCAATGGCACGATCTCCGTGAAATTCTACCTTGAAAAGCCCGGGCTCTCGGTCGCTCCATTTATCCCACGCCAACCAATTTTTCTTATCTTTCTCATACGCATCGCGCAGATGGGGTTTTACCATACTATCGAAACTGCCGTATTTCTCATTCCCTTGTGGAGGTTTCGCGCTTACTGTCATGTATAGACTGTCCGTATCAATTTGTATTAATTCAAAATCTGTTCTGTCCACATACTTGTCTAAGAAATCGTAATAGAATTCCAACATTCTCAGCTTGGCCAGTTGGTACACGGCTATCCCGCAATGGAATGGTCTAGTCATAACCGCATTAACTTTTCTAGAAGATATATCGTACGCATCGCCGATCTCCTCCAGATCGTGGAAGTATGCAGATCTTAATGCCTTGTCTACACATTTCTCGTCCTTCGTATATGTTGTATTCTGGAGACTCTATCATTTCACCGCAGCACGAGTTCCCTAAAAATTTCATTATGCCGGCAATAGGGGCTTTACTCACGTCCTCGTCGCCGGTTCTCCGCGCGTCAGTCCCTTGCTGAACAAACCATTTAAACGGTGTACCCGGTGTACCCCGCGCATAAGTGATACTCCCATGGATCCCGAAGACTCTCAGCCCGTGTTCCAAATACCACTTTAGAAGCGGTGAGTACAGCAATACTTTTTTGGCCGACATCACACCTACTAGTTTCTTCCCGCTACCGCGTTTTCTTCCCGAGTAGTCGTCTAAATATTTATATGTAATCGGGTACTTCTCCTTCCTCGACTACTTGGTTAATAAATATTGGAGACATCTCCGAAAATTTATCTTCCAATGCGGAAGGAACTTCTATATCCACCTCGGCAAATCCGAACCATCTCCCGGATAAAACTTTTCTGGTAAAACGTGATATTCCTTGGGGGTCGTGGGGTTCCTCATTATGGTGTATATCTTCCTCACCACAAGGCATCTCTTTATTTAATGTAGATAGATACAGCGCGTTGGCGTCTAACACCACCACCGCTTTGCATGTTTTACCGCCCCCATTCAATTCGCGCCCAATCACGATTGGAGAGGGTGTTTTTATCCAACCGGTCGCCTTCGCGCTAGCGTGAGATCTGTGGTAAAAGGCCTTTTCGTAGGCGGATGTGGGTCTGTCGATCTGAGCGCCTTTACACGTGAGCTTCGTCTCCACTCGCATGCAGGTGAGCGCGTGCCGTTTTAAACTATGGGATTTTGTGAATCGCTGGTTGCACCCGTAGCAGCAGAGGGTGTTGGTGGTTTTGTTCATGTCGGTGATCAGGAATGCGTGATTATTGTAAATACCGATTTTCATTTTCTTCGTATCAATTTCTTCATAATGCGCCGCCACTTTTCTTAAATACCATGTGCCCTCTTCGACTGGTTCATACACCTCAATTCAGAGATTAAAACATTCCTCCACTGTTTTGATGTCGTCAAATATTATAGGGCCTGTTGGTCTTTTCCACCCCTTACTTTTGCAGAAAAGGATATATTCGTGCACCAAATCTTGCGTTTTTGTGAGACAGCGGTCCGCCCGCAGATCAGTCGTGTGAAGAACGATACATCTAAACAGGCAAAGATCGTCGTTAAATTTATCCAACGGCTTTATCCCCTTCCGATATCGCAACCATTCAGGAAGCTGTCCCCCCGCCATTTTCGAAGATCTCATGCCCGCATCGTCTGCGCTAGATGAAATAATTAATTTAATCGTAACGCCGGCCTACCTAACAAACGTCCATTTTGTGCTTGGACGGTCTAGTTTATCGATGTTCATTCTAGTTTCCTCCTGTTCGGCAACCCATTCATTCGCGTCCTCGTATTCTCTCAACCAGGTGCTCCTGCGCAGTTGTTTATGGAATATTATCGTTTCCGGCCTACCTCGTGTGTCGGTCTGCTCGATATGAGCCAATTTGTATGATAATAAATAACGTATGTAGAAGCTCCCAGTTAGCATTGGGGTGATCTCTGCCATTATTCGTTACGTTATATTTACTTGGGTGCGCCGTTTTAGGGTAATAGTTACTGTGCGGCGTCCTTTCACTATTTTACTCTCCGTTCGTATGTAATCATCCAGAATGTCGTCGCCTTCGTTTATTATTTTCCTTAACAGGCCGGTTTTAGGAATTCGTTTTTGGGGTGAACCAATGTTTCTACCTCTCAGGCTTAATACCGCCTCATCGGCTAAAGATTTGGCTTTTTTTTTATAGTGCGGGCGGGCTTAAATTTTTAAGGGGTAATCTTCTTATTCTCCCCCATCAGACGTTTTTCTCGATTTGTACGCATAAGTCAGTCTTTTCATACATTCCTAATTTTTTGCCTCATTTATAATCTTGCCCAGGCCTTTCGTCGGCACATTTGGGGGGAATGTTATTCCCAATGTGGAGGCCTCCGACCTTAATTCACAAAGTTTTGCGGATCCGCGTGAAACATGTCTTGCGGCTCCATGTGAAACAGGTTTTATCTCATTTTTATTTCGAGGTGTTTGTACTCTTTGGGCTGGGGAAATCCCTACCTTACTAATCAGTTTGTGAGATACATTCGGTTTCCTCGACATCCGTCTCATATTTGTTATGGCAACTGCCATAATGTTTTTTCTATATACTAGTAAATATGCTTTCCCAATCTTGGGAATTATTATTAATTATAAAGAGATGTTATGTTTGTTCAAAATGACGTATCTTTACAAAATCATTTAATCACATTTTAGAATTTTTTGGACTCAAAAAATTATAAAATGGGATTCCACCGAATTCAATTCCCAATTGACGGTGGGGATACATTTTTTTTTACCCCCATATAAATTATGACCCATTTCTGTAGTGGTGGTCACCTAAACGCGCTCTAATTCGTTTCCCCTTAGTCGCGGTAATGACCTCATGCCCTATATACTACTGTACTGAAGTAAATAGCGTTGTGAACGCTAGTTATTCTGCAATCACTGGTATGGTTATGCATTTAGTTCACAATAAAAAAGCGTTGTGTTTCCCAAATTATGTGTCATGTTAGAGCAATAGCGAAAACTACATTACCAACTCATATCTCCCTATTTATAACTATCTGTGATATCAAATATCCGGGAAAAGCAGAAACTCGTTGGTATTTTATCAAATACAAGAATTCCGCCACGGAAGCGGTGTCGAGGCTGCCGAGGCATTTGACCGTAACATGATCATGGGCATGTGCTAAAGTAAGCATCACAAAAACCGTCAGAGAAGTACATGCTTGAAGTGAGTTTTTGCTGTAGCTCTAAGTATAGCGAGGTGAATCCTCAGGAAACGGGTGCATTTTTCGACGTGAAACATTTTACGCCGGCGCGGATTGCCGCACCAGTGGTTCTGTTAGATATACTTACCCACACCGATGACGAGGGAGAAGTAGACGTCGGACACCGACGCCGTAGACGTCCCCCCATCTCTTGCAAACCTGTAACGTATAATTTACATGGTACAAATAGCTGGTGGCTAGTTATGGGCAATTCGTCTATTCGTTCTTTCGCTGTGTGGAATAGTTGCGAACGGTAACTTACAATCTACTCCCGTACCGTATGGGAGTAAATTTCAAGAGTTACTGTTCGTAACTGCATGTATGTGTAGAATGAAGATAAATAACCTTAACTTGTGTTACTTGTTTCTAATGTCAGTAATGTTCATCTGTATGCTTACGTAGAAACAAACTGACTGAACCACCAAAAATGGAACCAAATGCGTCATCTTTCGAATGAAAACATCTGAATTATTGTATCATGAAAAAGGGGACTAACTCCACCATAATTTTCCCACACTGACCCCTTCAATAATTAGTGACTGCCTACCACGACTTGTAGTGAAAGTGTCCCGCCAGCTCCATGGCGGCCCCGGTCCCCTTCCATTTGAGGCCCTGCTTGGGCAGCGGGACGATCGCACTGTCGGGCAGGGTGAAACTCGTCACATGGATGCTGTTCGGAGAAACATACAGAGTAATTGAATGGGTGCGTCACAGGAAGAAAGATGCCAACTGCATCATATGAACTAAAACATTAGACATGGTTAACATAGTAATTGCAGATTGTTTAGGATCTAAATAGTATTGTTGCCACTTAAAATGTACTTACTGTTTACCCTAGTTTCTCGACCAATGAAATAACAGCATTTCGTCTCGTTTAATCGAATATTGCGACACTTTCGCTAATATCTATTAAATGAATCATTAAATGTTCAGCGCTATTTTTAAAACTGATTTTACACACACACGCGCTCACTTCGTGTCACATCGCCAATCACATAAGTACTAGTACATCGATTCGAAATCACGTCTAGGGACGGAGCTTCGCGACTGGGCTGTATAAACAATAAGTAAGTTATTGTTCACATATGGAGCATTTGATAAACTAATGTATTGCACGCTAGCCCTCGCTCCAAATTGATTGAATACAAATTCAATATGTGAACTATAACTATTACTTTCCGTAACCGTGACGCGCAGTTATAAAAATTCTTAAGAAAACGGAAAATAAACACATTTTCTTGATGCATTTATTTCACATGCTGAAATTATAAGGAATGAATGGCCTTTTTGTTGAATTTATCGGGGATATAAACTTGGAAAAGTCGCGGGAATACTGGACGAAGGCCGGAAGGCCTCCTTCCGGCCTTCGTCCAGTATTCCCGCGACTTTTCCAAGTTTATACCCCGATAAATTCCAGAAAAAGGCCATTCATTCCTATAGTAAATCGAGTCTCCATCACAAAACTATTCGGTTGGAGGATACAATGTAAGTCTCCTAATGTAACCATTGCACGTGTACTTGTTTGCCTGTGCTTCTCGACCAAAGAACGCACAACAGTTCGTCGAGGCATTTGATGGTCTCAGAGTGTATTTATTTGAAGTTTCAAGTAACCCTTTCAACCCTAAGGAACTGGAATGGACTGTGATATGCTAATATTCCGACCAATCCAATGGTCATAAAATGATTTTCAGATTCGTCCATTTATGAAAAGGGGGTGTTTTTGTTCTAAGAAATATGAAAATTACTTGCAAAAAGTGCAGATCCTGATGAGACGGCTCTTTACGAGTCGGCTCATCTGGATCTGCACTTTTTGCATACACCGCTATAGCGGGATTTCGGGTTCAAAGGGTTAAGGGTTGTTGAGATATAAGGTATGTACAAGCTTTAACGCACATTTTAAAGTCATTTGACCTTGATAGTGGACATGTGGGCTGCATGGGTGGGCTATAGAATGAAAATATGGATGATAATAAATAATTATTTGAAGTTTGAAGTAAATCGGAGTAAGTGTTGTAGAGATATAAGGCATGTAAAAACTTTAACAGAAATTTCAAAGTCATTTGACCTTGACCTTGGGCATATGGACCACATGGGCATGCTTTGGAATGAAAATATGGATGATGAACAGTAAGTATTGGAAGTTGGAAGTAAATTGGAGCAACAATTGTGGAAATATAAGGTATGTAAAAACTTTAACGCAGCTTTTACAAAGATGCAAAATTCTAAGTCATTTGACATTGACCTTGGGGCATAGGAGCCGCATGAGTGGGACACATAATGAATATAGGGATGATGCCCAATAAGCATACAAAGTTTGAAGCAAATCTGACTTCCGGTTACAGAGATAGTAGGTATGTGAAAATTTTAACGCAAATTTTGACGGAAACTTTAATACAAACTTCTAAGTCATTTTACGTTGACCTTGGGGCACAGGGGCCGCATGAGTGGGACACAGCATGACTATATGGATGATGACTAATACGTTTATGAAGTATCAAGTCAATGTGACTTAGGACGTACGGACTCACGCACGGACGGACGCACGGACACCCGGACGTCATTGTGATCACTATGTCTCGCTTTCCGCAAGCGGGCTCGACAAAAACAGTTACCGCTAGCGCTCGCTTTAAATTAATTTATTACAAATCCAATATGTGAACTATAACTATTACATGTACTTACTTCGTGACCGTGTATTTAAATCTATGTTCCTTCCCGGATTGATCCGGAATCCGGGTTATCTCGGCGCTCTTCTTCAGCGCTTGTAATGCCACCTTATTGGCTGCAATGAAAATACCGACATTATAGAAGAATGTGCAAGCCACATTCGATCACTGTTCGTCTGCATGTAAGATCGATAATACACCCGCTTTTAGCGTGATAATGGTTACTGGCCATGCGCTCGACCGTGCCAAAGAAAACCAAAGAAAAATGGACTATACGTGCCTACAGTTGACCAGCTTCAGACTATTTTGTAGAAGCATGCGCAGAGGTTTAATATCATTTTCGTATTGTGTAAAATACTCTAGATCTCAGTTTACACAACAGCCGGGTGTCTTGACATGTCAAGCAAATCAGTTGCTGTGTAAAATGAAATTTAATACGGAAGTAATATTGAAATTCTGCGCATGTGTCTACAAAACAATCTGAAACCGGTCAACAGAAATCACATAATTATAAACCATTTGTGTTATGAACGTGCAATCAACAATCCGAACACGTGCACGTGTATAAAATAACAATTATATACATGCATGTGTCAAGCAAATCAGTTGAGCAAAGCTAAAATGATTCACATAATACGGAAGTAATATTTATATTCTGAGCATGCTTCTACAAACCAGTTTGAATCCAGTCGACAGTAGACACGTAAAGTCCATAATAATAGTGATGTGTGTTCCGAAATTAGTATATAAAAGCGCGGGTTCGTGTGTGTATGTGTGTGTGTGGTGTGTGTGTGGGCGGAGGGGGGGATATTTCGCCAAATTGTATCATTGTCCTTCTACATCTTGTTTTCCTAACATACCCTCTAAAACACGCCAGAACACAGGAAATGCGATATACATATCGATACATTGCTGAGCATGAATCCGCGTCTAAGGGCCGTTTTACTAAACTTCGTACGACTAAAATGTTCGTAAGTGCAGACTTATAATAGTCTGTAAATTTCAATGTTTTCTCGGACACAATTATTGGATTTACATTTATTGAGCATATGCTATGCAGCCTATGCTCAATTCATGTAATCCATCAATTGAAATTTTCAGACGATTCTAAATTTTGCACTTACGAACATTTCAGTCTTACGAAGTTTAGTGAAGCGGGTCCCTGATATGTATAGTCTATTGGCGAACATTTAACATGGGATTTACTGGAAATTGGGTCTATGGCTTTCATTTCCATTTGACTTCTGATTTGCAAGCGAATACTTCTAGCTCGATAAGCATCTACACTGTTTTTTGTAATTTTAAAACAAGCGATAGACTGTACGGCTGCAGTCTGATCTGAATGTACACTGGTCGCAGAAGCCATCAACCCCATTTCTCAACTCACAGCCACATATGATCACTCTAAGACTCAATTGAAGGGGTGAGTGGATAAAGAGGGCTAAGTCCATAATGGACTACAGGGGCGTTGCCAGCTTTTCAGAAGGAAGGGGGATCTAAAATAATAAAAATCATCTTATAAAGCGCAATATAAAACAGAAAAAGTCATTCAACTATTCGATGATGAAATTTAACCTATAAGAGTCTCAGAAATCGAGATATGAGCAAAAAGTAATTTTCTATTTTTGCCATGTTTAGTTTAAAAAAATCCTGAACAGCCCCCCCCCACCCACCCACCCCCCCCCCCCCCCCCCCACCCCCCCCCCCCCCACCCCCCCGCCCCCGTAACGACGACATTGGACTATGTCATACTGACACATTTAATTTATTTTCGTACCATAATTTAGTCCGTTTGCCGTTATCCGAGCTTTAAATCCTGGGTTACGAGCGTCTACGACAGTTCCCGAAACCAGCACGACACCAACAACACACACGTGACCTCAAACATGTAGAGATCGCTATAAACTACGTAATCTGAAACGAAAATGATTTGATATGTGCAATGATTGGTTGGTTGGTTGGTTGGTTGGTTGGTTGGTTGGTTGGTTGGTTGGTTGGTTGGTTTGTTAGTTGGTTGGTTGGTTGGTTGTATTTTTTGGTTGATTGATTGATTGATTGATTGATTGATTAATCGTTGTAGTATTATTAGATTGGGCAATTTAATGCAGGTATTGTACGAGACCCAGCCATTCGAACACATAGACAAATCAAAATTTATACAGTCTGCATATATACGCAAGGAAAACACTGTGACAAATACCTTTAATTATTAACACAGCAATTAATTGACTAATACTGCGTTTTTTATCTTAATTTTCAAGATCATTTGAACTTTATTCCAAATGTCATTTCCAACATGTAGCCAACTTTCCCACGAATATATAATTATGATCATCCGACAGATGTATGTTGTATTATTATACGGAATGAGAAATTAATGCTTTTATAATTTGTGGCAAATTTATTACATATTGCTTAAACTATTAACTACGGAGCCCCGCAGGGGACGTACAATTATTTTTTTCATTAATTCGTTCCTACGAAATAGCAATTCGATCCCACGAAATAACAATTCGTTCCCACGAAATAACAATTCGCAATTAGTTCCCTCAATTTAACGAATTAACAATTAGTTCCCTCAATTTAACAATTCGTTTCAACGAAATAACAATTCGCAATTCGTTCCCTCAATTTAACAATTCGTTCACACGAATTAACAATTAGTTCCCTCAATTTAACAATTCGTTCCCACGAAACAACAATTCGTTTCCTCGTAAACGAATTGTAATTCGTGGGAACGAATTGTTAATTCGTGAGAACGAATTGTTATATCGAGGGAACGAATTGTTAAATTGAGGAAACGAATTGTCATTTCGTGAGAACGAATTGTTAATTCGAGGGAACGAATTGTTAATTCGTGGGAACGAATTGCTAATTCGTGGGAACGAATTGTTAAATTGAGGGAACGAATTGTTATTTCGTGGGAACGAATTAATATTAAAAAAATCCATGTCCCCTCCGTACATTTGAGCTTTATTCCAAATTCAGTTGCATGTAGCCAACTGTCGACGAATATATAATTATGATCACCAGATGTATGTTGTATTATATGGAATGAGAAATTATATATGTATTATATGTGGCAAATTTCTTACACATTGCTTAAACTATTAACATATTGACGTACCTTATATATAACCATGTTATGCACTTCCAGATCTGAATATACGCTTTAATTGCCAGTAACGTGAAAACTTCGACAGCTATGATTGTACAAAACCACCAAATTGAGGAAGAGGGAAGTTAAATACCGCATGGAAGGACATATATACGTTAAACTTCGAGTCAATGGGAGAATAGACAAAATACATAACGGTGATTTCGAATTTTGATTGTCGCGATAAATCGATATTGCACACTAAACATACCAGTAGTTTCTTTTATCCCGTCAACACAGTGCGTATGTGCCGTGAAACACGGTGCCGTGAAACGTTTTTAATATCCTGTAGTAGTATATAGGGAGTCAAAATGATACCACCTAACGGTGGTATCATTTCTCCACCCTATATACTACTCCACCACCCCCCGAACAATCAAAAATTGGTTAACGAGGAAATTGTCTCCCACCAACCACAAAAATCCAAAATGTGTGTCATAAATACATCATGTTGTTTTCACGTCCAATTGAACATATAAAACTATAGTCTTAAAAATGATTTATTTTTGTCTCGTTGTCATAAATACATCATGTTGTTTTCACGTCCAATTGAACAGATAAAACAATAGTCTTAAAAAGGATTTATTTTTATCTCGTTGTCATAAATACATGATGTTTTTACGACAGTAAATTTATGAATTTATTCTAATAAGTTTCCGATTTAAATGCGTCCTCGCGCAATAGTCTATATTCCAACACCATATTTTCCTCCTCCGATATGCTAATTGATTCCGTAGATCAGCAACTAATTCTACCAGCTCTAGTCTACCACGTTCACCTGTAGCCACAGGGCAGCGTAGTTGCTTATGTCTACAAAGAGTTTGGGCACTAACGAATTTACAAGGGCATCTGGGGCATTGAAATTGTGGGGGGGCACAAGGAAAACTTTCTACGTCTCGCTAGATGCCTTCGTAGATAGTCTTTACGCGTAAACGTTTTACAACAAGTCTCACACTCCATTATATGTATATGTTTATGTTTATATTCAATTAGAAGTGAAAAAAACATAATGTTTTCAAGACCATTGAACAGATAAATTTCATAGGTTATACAAAAGTATATTACAGAAAAATATGATAACGTCAGAAACTAGAGCAGAAATAGAAAGTTTGAGAAGAGAAGCCGAATCTCTAGGGATTACTTATAGTAAACGGTTGAGAGTTAGGGGGTTGACAAAGCTGATAAATGCCACAAAGAATGAGGCGTTTATGAAGCGGTTTACCCGCGCCCACAAACGAGGAGCCTTTAAAGATATATCCAAAGCGGATGAATGTGGTAACAGAATTTCAAAAAGAAAGTATTGCGGGGTTAAGGGCTAGTGTAATTAATTCTAAAGAATTAACCTTCAAGCACAAATAATTTGTCCCAAATTAGACGCCAAAATAATAAGAAAAAATCTATCGTTAGCGCGATAGTGGAAAAGGTGTGAAGAAATATTGGGGGCTCACGATGAAACATTGGAAAAGAGTAGAAAATGGAAGACGGGTAGTTACATTATCCTTTCGTAAAAACATTAACATTAACGAGTCTGAACGCATGTCCGATAAACTCGCTCCGTATCTAACAACCAATTTTATTTGAGATATTCTATTCTTACAAGCTAGAACATATGGAGGAAATTAAAAATGGAAAACCTAAAACTATAATATTTCACAAAAATCTCGGTGGTAGCGAACCACTATCATCAATGAAAACCGTTAAAAAATGGCTGTCAGATAAGGAGCAAACACGAATAATGTACGATAAAATAGACAGACCAAATACAAAGTGGAAGTTTGTAAGATGGGTAGAGGTTTTTGTAAAGCTAATACAGGGTAGTAGGGGAATAGATTTGGGACTACAATCCAAAGAAGCAGCAGGAGGAGAACTTCCAGAATGGTTGAGGAATAGAAAAGGTATGTATTCTTTAGATAAGTATAATGACGACCTTTGTCTGTTCAGGTGTCTAGCTATGCACCTTGATAAAAGATCAGACCTGCAGATGCACAGAAAAAGGCGAAAGAACTTAGTAAGCAATATTTCGGTAGTAATGTGGTTTCACCAATTTCTTTTTCAGATCTGAAAAAGGTTGAAGAGTTTTTTAAAATCGGTATAGAAGTATATCAACCCACCGAATGTAATGTATGGTGGTTGAAAAAGGTACCAGCGCACTATAATGAAATAGGTAATAAAACCAATGACAATAGGACTGTTTAATAATCACGCAATTTCTGATAAAAAACCTTAAAAACCTATCTAAAATTTACGCCTGCAATAATTGCAAACAAAAATTCACGACAGCGAGTAATATGAAGAGACACGGACCAACATGTATGAGAGGTGAGACAAAAGTAATATGCGATGGTAATTATTTAGAGCGCCCCGCGTTCGTCGTTCGAGAAAGCGTTCTACCCAAAAGGTTCTAACAGTTATGGGGCGATCGATTGGATGTATTCTGTGGAAAAGCGGGAGGGAATTCACATTCACCACGAACAGTGCGGACACGGAGGTGAAAGATGGATTTTAGGAGCTCCGGTAGATGGATACTGTCCAGAAACCAATACCGTATATCAATATCACGGCTGTTACTGGCACGGGTGTGAGATTCATGCAAAGCATAAAAAAGAAGAACGCGCATCCACAATGAGAAGAGATAAAGTTATTAGAAAAAGCAAAGAATTCAACCTAGTAGTTATGTGGGAATGCGAATTCCAAAGAACGGGTAAAGATATAAAGATCGGTTGTGACACTACTCTTTATCCATATCAGATAGTATACGATTTTGTTTTGGACATATCTCCAGCCAGAAGTTGAACTACCGGTAATAGTTTAGAGTACGAAGCTGAGCACGTTCCGGCAAGCGTTAGTATAGGAGATAATTTCTCAGGAACAGTAACTCATATTTGTGATAAAGATCCCGCAAAACTTATAGAAAAATTCGTAGAAGATTTGAAAGTCAGGGGAAAAGCTATATAGAAGAAGTGTGGTCAAGATATAGGTTTAATACAGAACATTTACGTAAAAACCAAATCGCCAAGATCGAACAGTGGATAGAGCAAGTACCGGTTATAGGTTTTAACAGCAGTAAGTACGATATAAACTTAATAAAGAAATACCTAGTAGGCGAACTGACATCAACAACAAAGAAAGTAATGGTCGGAAAACGTGCAAACGCAACAATATTTCTATTTACTCCAGAATTTAGATTTCTTGATGTAATACTTTATCTAGGACCTGGTGTAAGTTACGATAGTTGGATAAAAGCCTACGAATGCAAAGGACAGAAATCTTTCTTTCCTTATGAATTGGTTCGATTCTCCAGACAAACTGGATTACCCAGGACTACCGGATATAGAGAATTGGTATTCCAAACTATCTGGGAAAATGTTAATAGATGAAACAGAATTAAGTAAATGTCGTAGAATTTTCGAAGAAAATAATATGAAAACTTTCAGAGATTGGTTGAAATATTATAACGATTTAGATGTAGCACCGTTCCTAGAAGCGGTGGAAAAAATGTGTGAATTTTATAAACACAGAGGTGTGGATATTTTCAAAGATGCGGTAACACTACCTGGAGTAGCTATACAATATTTATTGAGAGGAACCATTAAAGAACAAAAATCTTCAAAGACGATTATACCGGAGGATGCTCTATATGCACCAAAAGAAGAAACATACGAAATGATGAAGGACGCTCTAGTTGGCGGTCCATCAATAGTATTTACACGATATGCAGAAGCTGGTGTTTCAAATATTAGATCTAATTCCTCAAATGAAATTAACAAATCTTGCAAGGCTGTTTTTGGGGTACGATGCAAACGCGTTATATTTATCTACGTTAAATAAAGAGATGCCGTGTGGGAGAGAAACTATACACCATATAGATACCCCACATAACCCTAAATTTATTAAAAAGTTTTGTAAAAGAGTTTTATCTGGAGACTGGTTTGGGTTTGCGGAGGTGGATATAGAAGTTCCACACAACTTAAAACATAAGTTTTCTGAAATGTCCCCAATATTTATAAACAGAGAAGTAGAGGTTGATGAAGTTCCCACACACATGTTAAAATATTTGGAAGATACTGGAAGAACTAGAGGAAATGGAAGAAAATTGGTGGGATCTATGACCGCCACTAAAGTATTGCTGTACGCGCCACTGTTGAAATGGTATTTAAAACACGGCCTAGAAATAACTGGAGTTCATCGTGTTATAGATTATATTAGTGGAAAACCATTCGAATGGTTCGCAAAAGAAGTTACAGCCGCAAGACGAACAGGCGATGTAGAACCAAATAAGAAACCAGTAGCCGACATAATGACATTATTAGGAAACTCGTGTTGTGGAAAAATGATAGAGGCAACGGAGAGACATTTAAATACGACATATACACAAAACGAAACCTGTGTTGACAAAGCATTAAGATCTGCATTCTTTGACGATTTGGAAGAGATAGGAGATGCGTACGAAATATCTTCAAGAAAACCCAGGTGTGCGGTAAGAGACCATTCCATTGTGGAATAGCGGTTTATCAACTAGCTAAATTGAGAATGTTGGAATTTTACTACGAAATTTCTAGATAAATACGTAAAAAGAGAAGACTTTGAATTAATACAGATGGATACAGATAGTATGTATAGGAGTTAGTGGAAAAACGATAGAGGAATTGATTAGACCTAACTTACTAGACGAGTTTGAAAAAGAAAAAAATAAATGGTTGGCTTGGGATAAATGGAGCGAAAGAGAGCCCGGACTTTTCAAAATGGAATTTAGCGGGGATAGGGCGATAGCGTTATCTAGTAAGTGTTATTTCGTAGAAAAAATTAATTTCACTAAAGATAATTTGGAACAAATTAAAATTAATAAAAACTCTGCGAAAGGAATGTCCAAGAGAACTAACAATTTAAATTGGGATAGATATAAACGAGTACTAAGTGAAACTACAGAAGATGGAAAACACATTATAGATGTAGCACAAAATAGAGGATTTAAAATGAAAGACGGCGTTATGAAAACGTACTGTCAACAAAAATTAGGACTCTTGGCATACTACGATAAAAGACGTGTGTTACCAGACGGAATACATACAGAACCTCTATTGATTTAAGTAATCGGGGGTAGCTGGGTGTCAGAAGGCACTATAAGAAGTTCTTCGCGAACAAACCCGCGAGATGGACCATCAGTCAAATAATAGAGCACGGGCTCATCGGGTTTGGTAATAGATCGATCTAGATGATATACATTGAGAGACCCACTGGATCAGTCGCGCGGCGGCTGCCACCTTCGAGCTCTCCCGGTTGATAGAGGTACCGGACGTCAATATCTGATGGAAGTGCAATCGCCGATTGCTGCTCCTCTAAACCAACGGGTCGCCCGCGCGAGACGGCAGAGGGCTCGCTCGTCACCCTTTTAAACTTGATAGCATCTACAGGCTTCTTACCTATCAATCTGGTCACCTCTCCGTTCAGTGCGGAGACCACGGCGGGCATTGGCCACCACTCGGTCGATCGCGAATGAGGGTTTACAAGTTCTTTAGCGTATTGGTGTCCGAACAGTCTCTCAGCCAGGGTTCGATTGAAGCGTTCCACGATCCCCTGGTCACGGTGGATGTTGACGCGGCCTCGTCTGATAGAAACTTTATGCTTAGACAATAGATGAGAGACCGCGCCCATGAACTCGCGGCCGGGATCGACCTGGAGAAGATTCGGCCATTTGAGAGGACTCCTCTTATATTCTTAAAGAGCCTCGGCCACTTCCTTAGACTCTTTAGTGGCCAACGGCTCAGCCCCCCTTATAACGACTCGCTACGTCAACGATTGTCAGTGCGTACTTGTACGTCTTGCGACCGACGCGATCGTGAGGTAGAAACAGGAGGTCCGCTTGGTGAACTTGGTTCGGCACCGGCACGTCGAATTTCGGCCGCGGAATATTGTGAGGCGCTGGTAATAGATCTGCCAGATGGCCTGCTTCTTGAGCCATTCCTTGACAGCGTTTTCTGAAACCTTGGTCGCCGCCGCGAGGTTCTTGATGGCCGCGAGTCCCTTCCAGTATCCGCGTGGGCTATAGTATGTATTCGACAGCTTGCGCGTTAGTTTTGGTTTGGTCAAGTTTGCGCGTGTTCATCGTATGCGAAGTATTCTAATATATCGGACAATCTCCAACATGCCCTCGCCAGTTCGTCCGGTAACTGCGTCGTTAATAATAAACCTTTGTTGGAAGTTTCGCTGCAGCCCCAATCACGTTTGGGTTGGAACAGGAGAGGGGGAATCTAATTCAACATTGTTGATGGAGGAATCTAACATCGGCTTTGCGAAAAGGGGGTGGTCCGCTTTTTCGTCCTCGCGCCACGTCTCGAGACAATCTCGGGCCAGACGAATCATACTCTTTGCACCAGGTAAACGATGTTTTTTGGGCAGTGTAGCCTACATCGATCATAGCGTCATAAAGTTCGTCAACTAACATCGTTCTATATATATATATTTATAAAAAAAAATGTTTTTTTTAATTTTTTTAATTAATTAATTTAAAATCTCGATTGGATATAGTAGCCGACGAGACCCACCACACCCATTCCCACGACGATGAACGCGATCTCGCGGTCCTTTTGGGGCTCTGACGGTACATAGAAATCTGAAAGTTGGGGCTCGGGATCCATTGGATCGAGACTTTTGTGCGGATATGCCAGCGCGTACTCGCGGTTGGCTTCTTCAACGTTCTGAAAAGTTTGCGCGGCGTGATTTTCGCGGCGAAGCTCTTCATTGACCCAGTCCAGATGGGCGGTTCGTTTTTTCGACCATGCTTCCTTTGCGCTATTGAGTTGTTCTACAGCTAAATCATGACGCTTACGCTCCTCATCCACGTTCGAGCTTTTCATTTTAGAGAATATAAAGTTGCTACCGCTGAACGCCAATGCGTTTACAAGCGCACCACCTACTATTACTGCGATTGAAGCCATTTATTTCCATATATTAACTGGTAGAATTCCAGCTTTAACTAGATAATCTCGGGTCCAAACTGCGGCCGCTACATCTAAGGTCGCGAGCCCTACGTCTCTCACAGTAAAGTCCAATTTGGGAGCGGTTCCTCCTAGGGCCATCTTTGATAGTCGAGCATACCCGATACTGAAACCCGATATCACCAGCGGCGTGATAAAGCGCATTCACTAACATTTTACCATCTTGTTCAGCCATTGTTATAATTATTGCATATAAAATGGGTCGCGATCAATGTTTAAATGGGGCGCATCCAAATTCAACATTGTTGATGATTGGTGTGTTTCGTAACTTTCTTCTGAACACTGGCTGGTTGTTTTTTGGGGTATTTCCAAACGCACAGGGCACCAACAACTGCCAGACCACCACCAACAACCCAACTCCAATTCACGAATTTGGGTTCAATCGGATTCGCCCAACCTCGATTGGGTGTTGAGTGTGCTTCCAATTCGTGAATTGGGGGTGTTGTTGTACTCAACTCTGTATTCAGATGTTTTGCTGTCTCCGTCCCCGATTGCAACCCCAATCTCGATTGGAGTTTAGCCTCTCGAAGCTCGGCGAGTATTTTATCTTGTTTAACTTTTCGGGTGGCAGCCGCCGCCCGCCAGCTGCCTGTCTTTTGGGATTTTTTTGATATGCGGTATGTCATCCAGTGGCGGAGTAACACTCTGGTTCGATTGTGTTGGAGCAATCTGGTTCAACTCCGTCACTCTCGTGGGTGTGTCTTGTGTCATCATTTATAATATTAATATTAGAGCTTATAGTTCGTGGGCATATATGTCCAAATTGACAGTGTTTACCCGTGGTCAACGCGGTTGTTAGTGGAGCTAAGTACATTCCAAACTTGTGATAAATTGAGCAGCATGCCGTTCTAAGAGTGTGTCCTATAAAAGGGTCAGTCTCTAGATCATCAATCAACCCCGCAGTGTTTGGTATAGGGAGAAGTCTACTAACGGCGGTAGCGTACAAATGAATAGCCGCCGATCCAAGAGTTTTTGTCATCTCTGCTCCCAATTTGGATTCGTATCGCGCATACATTTTATCGATCTCCGCATCTGACATCTTATCCACCTGAAAAACTGAGAGACGCCTACCGAGATAATGCTCCGATTGTCCCCCAGCAACCAGCGCAGCTAGCCGCTCTCGTCGCGCCGCATTTTCATTTTCATTCGGAGTCGTTGCACTCAACCCAATACCAACCCCCGATTCCGATTGCTCTGTCGGATCATTATTGTTGGCAGTCGGAGTTGAGGTTTCTTCTATTAGCTGATCGAGAAGTTCGTCGCAGTTAATTTTTCTTAAAATTAATTTAACTATTCTAACAAGTCTCATCACTTTAACATATTATTTATTTATTACAAAAATAATAAATGCGCACCACCCGATACTTATGATCACCATTATGCTCGCAACAAAGCTCGCAGCGGAGCACCAAATTGTTAACATTGTTAACCATTTGTTAAGCATTTGTTCAGCATTTGTTCAGCAATTGCTAAGCATTTGTTCAGTATTTGTTCAGCATTGTTCAGTATTTGTTCAGCATTGTTCAGCAATTGCTAAGCATTGCAATAGCTTATTACTTTGCAATTTTCCTAATTTTTTCAAAATTATTAATTAATTGATAACTTTATAAGCAGTTGGTTGATCAGTCTTTAGCAGAAGCTTGGCGTGCTTAGTTTCGGAAAGCACATCTGTCGAACCTCCAGGCGCTCCTCGCGCGTTGGGATAACGTCATTCTCTCGAAGACAGTCATCGAATGAGTCTCGGTCCTTGCAGTGAAAGAGGGCGACCCATTTCGTTTGCTCGCGCAGATCCTTGAGGACGGCGTTGTATTTTTGAGTGGATATCCATACGCTTGTCTAGCATGGCGGCCAGAAAATGCGAGCTCGGAGAGCATGTCCTTCTTTTTGGTCATCGCCGCCTTGGCCGAGCAATCGTCAATCACGTATAGGGTGGCTCGCCCTGAAATATTTGGTATCCAAACGCAACCAATCGTGAAGTCTATCACCCGGGTCAATAACGTATACCTCAGGGTCGGTCCATATCCACGGGCGCCGCTGATAAGTATCGTTGTGCCTCACAGTGGGACATAGGATCACAATATGACGAAAGGCATCGCGGTAGGATCCCTCAAGTAAGTCGAGGATGAAAACCGTTTTTCCACATCCTGTCTGCCCACATATTATGGCAGAGTGAGCATCTCCAATCGTGAATTGGTATTGATTGCTAGATTTCTTAATTTTTTCTTTAGAATTAGTAGATCGCAGATACGTATCGACCATCTTCGATGTTGAGTTGTGCGTCTGTAATTATATATAAGTACACGTTCAATGGCCCGGCTCCGTCCGCCTCTTTGGTTATCTGGATCGTCACACCCTCACTAGCGTTCTCACTTGACGTCCTCGCTACCGTGTAGGTGGTCATCGTCGCTGGCTCGCATGTCTAGCCATAACGCGTATTTGGTATTCAGGAACTCCGCGAGGGAGACGGCCGAGAGATGTAGGTCTTTGGCAACTGCTGCAACCTCCGGAGAGCGCTTAGAGCCGGCAGCAAACTGCTTTCTTACTTCGTCCCACTGATGGTGCGCGCGAAGACCCGCGCTGTAGAGTTGATTGGGGACTCCCTCGATCGTCACCTCTACCTTCGTGATTTTGGGGTTATAGAATCTGTCGGTTTTTTCTAGCACCGAACGCGAACCGAGCATCCCCTCGAACAACATCAGTATATTTCCTTTCATCGAGCGGGCGGGTACGTTGACGTTAATATTCCACAATGTGTCGCTTTTGTTTTTTCGGCATCTTGCGATGGCGAAGAACTCGGTCTAAATAAATATGGCAACGCGCCCGGCGTACTGGGTTCTGATCAATCGCGCGAGTTCGGGCATCGTGACCATGTCGTACTCCAGCGAAACATTATCGATCGTATACGTCGATAACATGTCGCTGGCTATAATAACTCGGCCGTAGTCGTTGAACGTTAGTTCGTATTCGAGGCGGTCAGCCAAAGCGCTCTGATAGTAGGGCATGTGACTCTCCAGCAACTCAAAGTCGAGCGGGATGTAGAAGCGGTTGCCGTAAGCGCCCGCGACCGCGTTGTCACTAGCGTTGTTATCTACCTTGTTAGCAGCCCCGATTCTAAGTTTGGTTACGTTCTTATTTTTTGCTGGTGTCAATACCTTGATAGACAGCGTTTTCAAGCTCGTGTGACGTCTTCCACAGGTCCTGATAGCAATGGTAGACGTCGCTGTCGTCGATCGACATCACCTCATTACCAGAAATCTTTATCACGGTCTTCTTGACGATGGCGCGACCCAGGTTCTGAACGACGGTTCGGTCCGCGTCCGTCGACGTTAGGGAAATAGTGAAAGCGAGGCGAACAGTACCCGGAACAATGACGTCGTTAGCTCCGAGGTTGGGGAAGCGGACTAAGAGCTGCTGGTTCTGGTCGATCGTCGATGGGTTGTTCGTAATAACGACACTCTGTCTCACGCCTTTTGCCCCGAGGGGCTCACGCAGTCTGCGGTATGGATTGAGTTTGCGACCGTATTGACTCGAAGACATAACTAATTTTTTCAAAATTATTGAAACTATTAAACCCGTATGGTTTTGTCTTTAATACATAATTAATTTTAAGAAAATTATAAATATGGCTGATTACGATGTTGAAATGGATGAAATCGGTAAAGACGATTACCTCGATGGTGATGATAATTTCGAGGATTCCCTCGAGACTCCAGTTCCAATCCAATCACAATTGGATGGCGCTACTACTAGTCAAAGTCGGGAATTACTCGAGGGAGCTGTAAACGACTACTACAACAGTTTGGCAGAAAAAGGTCTGGTCCCCTCTGTCGGTCGCGACTACTCCAAGTTCAAATTTTATATGAACGGTAGATTGCGACTAAAAGCAGCATCAAATCTCCCAATAGTCAACACGAGGACCGGTAAACCCCTAGCGATTAGCACCATTGCCGGAAACCCGGGCGGTGGCCGATTCATAAGGGACGAACTAGGATTCACGGATTGGAAGAGGGGTAAAACAATTATACCGGCCCGCGCTGTAGAGGCCCTACAGTCTACCGACGAAACTATAGCGAAGACGGCCACCGCGATAGAAACGGTTGAGCTCAGCGAGGTCCCTCAAAATAGCCACCGACGTTATTAAACACGATGGAGACCACGTTCAGCGTCCAATCGCAATTGGGGAAAATACTCAACGATGACCCACCGTTACCTCTTCGCGAACTCCGTGGACTCGATAAGGCTCTACAAACGGTCCCCCCCCCGGGGCGAACTGGTCCTTAACCTCTCCAAACTCACGGCGCTGGATGAACATATCGCGCTAGAAGAAAGAAAACTGAAGGAAGCCGGTAACGATAGAGAATCTACCGAGCGGATCGCCGAACGACTGCGGTCTTTGCGGGACGAAAGAGAAGCTCGCTTGGAGGCCGCCTCGGCTAACCGTGAGGCTCTCCGCACACAAATAAGTCGGATCCGCGAATCAATCTCGAGGGTCCTGCACGAGGAGACGACACTCGGTGAGCGTCTTCGCACTCTGTTCAGAGAGCAGGGCGTCACGATAGCAAGCATCCTCGTTGCTATCGGCATGACTATATCGACCATTGTTCTAGCTTTCACTGGTGGTGCGGCGCCACCACCCGCTCCAGCACCAGCACCAGCACCCGCTCCATCCGGTGGAGCCAAGGAGTGGATAAAAAAACAACTAAAAGCCCTCGCCAGTCTTCTAGCTAAATTAGCTGGAAAGGCGGCTGCCGCACTACCTGGACTGATCGGAAGTATCGTTTCTTACTTGCTATCTATATTATCAAAAACGGCCGGATGGCTAGCCAAAAATACCTGGCTTTAATCGTGGCAATCGCCGTCTCCTATTATTCTCTGTCAGAGAGTTCCTACAACCAAAGCATAAATAATCCGATCGCCACGAGGGTGATGACGAGCCCTAATTTCTCCTCCTCGTGTGTTGTGCTTCCAATTTCACCCAATCTGCGATTGGTGTTGATGATTGGTGTTTCTCCAATCGCGATTGTCTGTTGATGGATCTCGATGGTTCATCCAATTTACTAATTGGGGGTGCTGGGTTCGATTTACGAATTGGGGGAGGTGTATCCATTTTGTGTTTTATGAAATCGGTTCCACTGTTGGGGGTGCGCTTGATTATATCCGTGTTCACGTTACCGTTGTGGCCGATTTTTTGATTGGCGGTGGCGATTACGATATGATTATTGTAACCGTCAACCGGGTCGTCTCGTAGTATCATATTGCTCGGCGCCATATAAAGACCTATTCCAAATACATAGTCTACTGGGGTGCTGGCATTCTGTAAAACGTCTTGATAATTCTGGATCGCCTTCTCCAGGTCCACCCTAGCTGAGATGGCGTCCTCTACAAGTGCCAAGAATTGTTTTTGTGCATCAAACGCCGTTCCCGTGCCCAGTATAGAACTGCGAGTTTGCTTCTGTGCGCCGAGGATGGCCCAGACGTACGTGCGAATGGAGTCGTTGACGCGAGTAACCCCGGCCTGCGTGAACCCTATACCCTTATCTAACATAAATGTACCCCACGTAATCGACGTGAGTCCGTTTCGGAGGTAACATTTTACAAGAAAACACGCCACAGTGCCGACCTCCAGACACTTCCGGCCCGAATGTCATAGTCGCGGGGTCAAAATTCCCGGCGTTCCGACTGACGATGTGGTCACCGGAGTGATCGTGTCTAAAATCAGTCTGTGTCCAATTCCCGGACTGGCCGTGAATGAGAACGTCCCCGAGGCCGGTGCTGGTAGGAAATGCTTTCTGTCTCCAGTCCGCGTCTTTTGAAACGTTAAATTCGTTACACAGTCTTTCAAACGTCATACGGTCGTATGCGTTGGAAATGGGATTCCAGGCGTCGTCTTGAGGTAGTGAAATACCTAGTTCTTTGAGAATCCTCCTAATAGTATAATACACGTGAAAGTTGTAGACACTTTGGAGCATGACATTCTTGGATGTCAGATGGTCTTTATATGAAACTCCACACCCGGCTGTTGCGCACCATACAGCAAAATTTATTTGGTTCTGCCAAAACTGCATCGTGTTGCTTTCCACCCGTTTACCACCTCCATCGTAGTAATCTTGGGCAGCTTATATTGTTCAAAGATATTAGGGAAATTGGTGGCAAAGCCGCTGTCCGGTCTAACCGTTACGGTTGGGTGTACAAGGGGTTAACAACGTCTTTTTGTGTGTATTTACCTCCGACCACGTACTTTACTTTAGAGTTAAAGCTAAATGCTTTGGTATCCATTGAAAGATATTATGTTTGCTACTATAACTAATGTTCAAAAAGGGAGTTGTGAACTTCAAAAATTAATAGACAACTGCTGCGGACAACGCCGGGTAGGCCTTAGATCAATCACCTTCACGGTTGGATGGAAAAACATTGAACTGTATAAGGATATCAACTCAGTCGGGCAGGTAATAGAACGGCCAGAGGTTATCTTTTCCGCAGATGGTCTAGATCTAGAGACCGCCGATAGTCCTGTAGAAGTAGAGAGACGCGTTCGGAAGCAGCTGTCGTATTACGTCCTGGCCTTTGGGGTTTCAGAGATGTCCAAGCTTTAATCGCAAGGAATATGCCTGATAATGTCACTCTCACAGTCTCAAAAGCCACGGGGATTGCGACATTGGACGTTGATAAAAAAAATAAAGATCACTCCGGGGTTGGCCTCAATGTTAGGATTTAAATTTGCACCCCTTACAACGAGGATGAAGGGCGAATGTTCCCGTTGCACTTTGTCTTCCCCGTGGATTATCACCGCGGCGATACCCCAGTAAACTTCGCCTTCACGAAAACTCTCAGGGTGCACCTTGATCGGGTGAACACATCGTACAACACGATAGACGGATCCCCCAGCACATTACTGAAAACTGTGCCCGCCAGCGATTGTTTCTATGGCGAGACTGTGACCTTAGACTTCCCACACCCCGAGATGAAAGTTTTGGAATCGGGACACATCCACGAGTTGAAGATTTCTATTCTTGATGATAAAGGGAGAGAGTTGAAGAACGATTACCCGATTTCGGTCGTCCTAGAAATTTCAAATTAATTATTTAGAATTAAACGCATGTTCGTAATATATATTATCAACATTATGAGTATATACGGACCAGGTAGTTCTTCCGATTGGGTGACAAATTCAAATAATTTGGAACCTGCAGAAGGGGGATTCATCCCGACAGAGGGCGACTTTTTAACTACCCAAAAAACAAAGGCCTTGATCAATAGAACTATATCGAGGGCCACGGACGAGATTCACAAGAGTCTACTATCACAACTTAGAGAATATGCCCTGGCTGTGAATACACAAAGTCGTGAAGAAACGCATACGGAACTAAACGAACTAGGTAAAAAAATAACCAAATTTAGAAAAGAGGCCCGGTTGGGGATTGATAAAGCCCGAGAAGACCGTCAGGCTGACATTACGGAGGTTTATGGGGTGTTTGCGCTTAGAAGACTCTCTCAGCAAAGAAGCTACACTTGCTGAATTAGACGGAAAAATAATCGATTTTCGAAATGAGGCCACGTCGGGTATTGAGAAAGCACGAGAAGACCACCAGGCGGACCTTACGAAGGCTTATGAGGTGTTGCGCTCAGAGGACTCTCTCATCAGAGAAGCGGCACTTACTGAACTAGATAAAAAAATAACCAAATTTCGAAAAGAGACCCGGTCGGGTATTGATAAAGTCCGAGAAGACCACCAGTCGAACCTTGCAGAGGCCATTGCGGAGGCTTATGATGAGCGTTGCGCTTAGAGAACTCTCACAGCAAAGAAGCGACACTTACCGAACTAGATGGAAAAATAGCCGAATTTCTGAAAGAGACCAGGTCGGGGTTGAGGGGGTCCGAGAAGACCACAAAGAGGCCATTGCGGAGGCTTATGGGGCGTTACGCTCAGAGGACTCTCTCAACAGAGAAGCGGCACTTACTGACATATATGAAAAAATAACCGAATTTAAAAAAGAGACCCGGTTTGATCTTGATGGAGTCCGAACGGGTATTGAGAAAGCCCTAGAAGACCACCAGGCGGATATTACGGAAGCTTATAGGGTGTTGCTCTTAGAGGACTCTATCAACAGAGAAGCGACACTTACTGAACTAGATGAAAAAATAACCGAATTTCAAAAAGAGGCCCGGTCGGGTATTGATAAAGCCTTAGAAGGCCACCAGGCGGACCTTATGAAGGCTTATGAGGTGTTGCGCTCAGAGGACTCTATCAACAGAGAAGCGACACTTACTGAACTAGATGAAAAGATAACCGATAAACTGAAACATGATCGTATAGCCGCGACCAAAGCTCTTGAGGAGGCCTCTTATGAGATTCGTACTGAGGCATATAACGCAAACAATGCTCTTGCCGGAATAGTGAAAACAATGAAAACACCAAAACGTGTCATAACAGTTTGGGCTGAGAAGCGGGGCCCATTGGTTGAGGGGCACTATGAATATTCGTTCGGTGCCAAAGCGAGTAATAAATATGGGGGATACACTATGACAGCTGTAGGTGAAGTTGTCCAAATGGCGGTCTGCTCGGTAATGCTAATGGTAAACCTGTGGGCGCGGTCGCGATAAATATTGTAGTAGATGGGAAGAACGGGGGGTTGGAGTCACTAAAATCTCTGGAGATAGTTCGACGGTGGTTTCGTTTGCCGGTGATGATCGAATTAGACTTTCCAAAGGTAGTGTTATTAACTTTGTTACGAAAATCGGTGACTCAGAGAGTTCTTCCACTATTGTCTCATTGTTAATTGAACTTATTGTGTAAATACTAATATATTGAAATAAATTTAACTATGAACGAATCACCATATCCAACTCTCAATACCACTCCACCAACACTGTATCCAATTGTCAATACCACTCCACCAACACTATATCCAATTAACGAAAGAAGTTCAGATTTTAGGTTGAATAATATCGTCGCTATGCAGGATATTTTAGTTAGAGAATGTGCAAATAGAAAAAGTCACGCTAACAAATATAAGCGCGCGGCAAACATAGCTGAAAGCATCTAGTACGGTTTCTGGCAAGTGTTTCTGTGTTGTGTGGGGCGGGGACTGCTGCAACGCTATCTACAATTGTAAATGGTTCCACTTGCAGGGGTTTTGAGTGGAATTACCGTTTTATCTGGAACACTTTGTATGGTAATTAGGGCGGTGGGTGGAAAACTCGAGAAAAAAAGTAGAAAACATGATAGAATATCCGTTCTCGCTAGGTCTAAGAAAAATAGCATCGACGTTATGGTGTCCAAAGCGTTGGCCGATAAGAAAATATCAAATTTAGAGTTTGAATCCGTGGTGGAAGAAATGGGGAGATATGAAGAATTAAAAAATGATATAAGGATCAAGGCGCGCGCCACCATGCCCAAAATTGAGTGTACTGATTGGGATAAATTTAGGGTAAAACTTGGAAATAAAGTCGGAGGAAATGTTACAGCACCATTATAAAATAATTAATAATAATTTAATTTAAAAAAATAATTAATAATTTAAAAAAAAAAAAAAAAAAAATTCTTAATTTTATAATTTTCCTAATTTTTTCAAAATTATATTGGTGCAGTAAACAAATTTACATACCTATACAACATGTGTTTTTCACTGAGAATTACAAATTCAGTCGAGGATTACACTGTACACACCGTCTGTGTAATTGATACACTCGGCTCTGTTTACCTTGGTTATCAATTTACGTATGGGCCATAACCCTCCCGTGTAATTTTATACAATCGGCTCTGTTTACCTCGCTATCAATTTACGCATGGGCCATAACCCGTGTAATTGAAACATTGTCGTTACAACATAAATTAATTACTATGTAATAATAGGGGGTGTTCAGCTTTAAATTATTAAAAAAAAATATAAAATTAACAAAATAACGAACCATCACATGTTTTCTTTCGCCAATAGGTATTAATAAATAATTATAATATGCACACCATTTGTATGTTGTATAGGAAACTGATGAGTATATATATGTTTGTTGACCTTACAACAATTGGTCTCATCTCGTGTGTGCTATGTTGTTGATCCGGTATGACGTCCGTCTCGTCTGTTTAATGGTAGCAGTCTATCCATATGTGTGTATTTGGAGATGTAATTGTGTAGCTCAAAGGTGCCGGCCTAACAGATTTCTCTGCCTAAGAGCTTTGCAATTTCGGAAACCAAATTCACACATAGGCTCTCCTTACTTCGCTGGTTTCTCTTAATTAGAGGAATTGGCAATGGGGTTCAAGGCGACCCGTAAACCAGACTGTGAGCCAACAGATGCGTGGGCTTAAGAAAGGTCCCAACACCCCAGTGGCTGGGTGCCGGCTAGAAATCTGCCCAGTCGCTGGGGGGTGTGTTGTGCACGAGTGGAGGCTTTTGTTATTTTTTTTTACAAATTATTAATATCTTTATAAGCGATATCGTAGAAATGTATATTCGTAAACGAATCGTTGGGTTTTAACAATTTTATATAATACACCTTAATTTCATATCCGATACACATTATCCGTCTTAATGTTTGTATTTGCCTATTGTATAGTTGACATAATTGCCGGTATAATATTGTAAATGCAACGTTTTTATCGGAGCGTAATAAATTACGCTGGTATTTCATGTATTCGATATCGCCTAGTGTTCTCATTTTATAGAATTTATATATAGGATTATAACCCCCGTATTCTTCATAAATTTCTTCAACACAGTTATTAAAAACTTTCAATTCCAATTGTATTGTATTATCCATTTTCTCTAATAGTTTTTTTTTTCTGTTCAATAATTTTCAATTTCTTCTAATAATTTTCCAATTTCTTCTTCGTTAAAAGTGATATCGTAGAAACGCATATCCGTAAACGAATCTTTGATTTTAAACTGTTTTATAAAATTAGTTTGATAATGTTTCGGTAGTGTTTCTCCGATCCTATTTAGTCGCTTCATTACATAAATTTGATACTTATACCGGCGACATAATTGCCGGTTTAATATTGTAAATGCAACGTTTTTTATCGCAGCGTAATAAATTACGCTGATATTTCATGTATTCGATACCACATAGTATTGTCATTTTACCGTGTTTTAATACTGTAGAAACAACAGCGTAAAATGCTTCATCCAAGTCATTACAAACGTCCAATTCGTTGTGTATTTTATTATTCATTTTGTTATAATATTTTATTATAACCTATTAAATTTATCTGTTCAATTGGACGTGAAAACAACATGATGTATTTATGACACACATTTTGGATTTTTGTGGTTGGTGGGAGACAATTTCCTCGTTAACCAATTTTTGATTTTTCGGGGGGTGGTGGAGTAGTATATAGGGTGGAGAAATGATACCACCGTTAGGTGGTATCATTTTGACTCCCTATATACTACTCCTGTCAGTACGACCTAATCACTGCGTATGAATATGTGCGGTTGTCATACTAGTCGATTCTCCGATTTTGAGGCTGGGGTTATTTCTTGCATTTTAAAGCTATTTGTATGTGTTGACGGGATAAATAGAATAGTAGGTTAGTGCCGTGAATGGGAAAACTATCTGGCGCGGCACGGAAACGGGATGTGCTCGGCAGAGCCTCGCACATCCCGTTTCCTAAGCCTCGCCAGATATTTTTTCCATTCTCGGCACTAACCTACTATTCTCTATTTTCTGTGCACTATACACATGAATAATGCATTTATAATACAATAGAATAGAATAGACTTGCCACAAGAAAATAGCACTTGTGTCTCATGTACTATATATTGGTATGGTTAGAGGCGACTTGTTTTTGTGTGAACAACTGACGGCTTGAACAAATTTGTTTCTATAAGATAAATATTAATCAAGTAATTGTCATCATAAGAAAATATATAAATTACTAATTAAAACATTGATCAGACATGAACAAAATGTATAGTACTTCGCGTAAACCCATAATCCCATGTACCGTCCATATGTAGCAGGGTCATATTTTGCCCATTTCCACTATTCTTTATATTTTCGTATTCTTAGGGACAATAATTGTCTTGCCGTAGGCAAGCGCCAGTTTGATAAACTGCGCATGGGCATTTGAGTGAGTTATTTTGAGTTCGTGATTTTCCACTGTCAGACACTTGCTGAGTTATTTCCATATTGACCAGACGCATTTATTCTTCTTAAATAGGTAAGTTCTTGTAATGTTTTGACGTTTTTTTTTAGCATTTTCTATCGGTTCAATCTACATTGGGTGTGAGTCGCGTTGCAATTTGTAATTGGTTTTAAAATGCATTGAAACGTGTGTTTACAAACGCAGTGTTCCCAAAATGGCGGTCTATTTGATTACTTGCACATATCGCGGAATCACTATCGATTGCTGCATGGCACTTAGCTCTAATTCATTACAGTACCCCATAACATCACTGAGAAAGCCGAGTGCGGATGGATGGATCACACAGATTTACTATTTGGTAGGTATTTGCATGCAAACTGTAATGTTTCTTAATGTTTGCTAATATTTCATTTGAATATACAGTCATTCCATTCATTGTTAATTATCCATTATATGTATAAGCCGGTCAACTCTAGATAATTAGTACGCCACATAATCTGTGTCAATGGACTGTAAAGCATCATTCCATTTGGTTATCTAATCTGTGTCAATGGACCGTTAACCACAATTTCATTCTGTTAATTAAGTGGTTATACCGCCATCCAGTTCAGACATGTAATTCTTAAGTACCCCATGTTTACATTGCAAATAGACCAGTCCATGTTTTAATCTATTAAAGGTGTAATTTGACGGACCTGGTCAGAATAAGCACCGACACCTTTTCCACTTGCAATTGACAAATCAAATGTATATTTAGCGGGTTAATGCTGTTCGCTCGTGGTCCGTCAATTCACACGCATACTTTTAATATATATTGTATTGTTATATTTGCATCTGTATTGTATTGACTATTTGTGTGTATGCCGGTGTGTCCTATAGGCTATTGTTAATACTTAATATTTAGGATTTTTTCTGTACTTTTGTAATACAGAGTGATGACATTTCATACAGGACCGTTCATACCCGGACCAATCATTATATGACAGTTCCTGGCTTCCTGCCATGTCGGACACATACGTTTATTACTGGTTTACACACGGCAGGCAACACATATTTTAATTGATATAAACCGATCGAACTTGCAACTTTCTCAAGGTTTCTTCTTTTCCTTCCCAAGTGGGAAGAGCTCGAAAAGTTACACATATTAGTCATGCAAGTGGACATGTTGAGTGAATACCGCGGGAACCCTGGCTGAGAGAAATGACCTAGTGGCGTATGTGGCCAATGTAGCACCCGAATTAATTGTGTAAATGAGCTGATGCCGTGCACGTGCTAGTCTCGATCTCGACAACTTGATTACGCAAATACCCCCAATATATAGCAATGTAGAGGACCTATTCTGATAGCCTCATTTCTTCGGGAGATGCGTTTGCCGCGGATGCCACTGGGCCCCTTCTCTCAGTTGTCGGCCATTTTTACATAACATGGCTGAGTGAACACCGCGGGACCTCTGACTGGGAGAGGTGGCTTTGCGGCGAACACGGCCATTATAGTATCAGACTTAACTGCGTAGATGAGCTATGGTACCCTAAGGGTTAACATGTTAATCAGCATTGAAAATGTTTTTTATCTGACAAACAAATTTATTTCACAGAACTAATCGCCAAACCTTAGCCACAAGAACTAACGTGTGTCATTAATGTGACTGTATTATGTATATATACATGTGAGTTGGCGGTGGTCTGCGGTTGTCGCCCTTGCCAGGTCTCCATACCGGTATTTCGCCATGTTACGATAGTTTCTGAGAGCCGCACTTGATTTGTATTTTTGATGTCGCAATCGAAAACTGGTCAGTTACAAAACTGACTGGTTCTCGATTGTGACTTTGAAGACAATCACGGATGGGAGTGACTGATTGGTTGAGTGTGCTACTAAAATATGGTGTCGTTTTTTACGAGGCTTATTTTCCCCATAATAGGTTTGTGGTGGGTCGGGGCCATCCCCCACACACCATACATACTATATATGCAATAATCAGGTACAACTACAAAATATACAATTACAGATATTCATCCTCTTTTACTCTTGCAGTACTGGGTAGAAATCACTGTTCTAGTATTTTTTAAGACTTCATGGTTGAGTGGTACATTAGAATCGTCACTAATGAGAGACCTGAATTTGCAATAAAAACTTGCCCATGTTATTAAAATAAAACAGTAATACTTATAATATACCCGCAGATGACAATGTCACTCTCCAGCACTGCAAGAGCCAATGTTTGATTTAGCATATGTAATACATGTAATTGATTATATGTTATCATTCATATTACCCATGATCCGACTGAACCAGCCCCATTCTGTAAAAAACGAAGTTCAATCCTACTGTGCATCTACATGCTTAAATCATGTGTTAACCCTTTAAAAACTACAGCCATTTAGGTGTTTTTTAAACAGTGTAGACTAAGACAAGCCGGCTCATGATGACAGGCTTGAACAAATTTGTTTCTATAAGATAAAATATTAATCAAGTAATTGTCCGCATTATAAAAAAGAAAATATATAAATTATATACTCTTCTACTAGATTCATATATTGCTTTATTTCCCAAACCTATAATATGAGATGGAATGGGGGGGGGGGAGGGGGGTGGGGTGTGGTGGGGAAGGCGTTAAAACAAAGAAAGAAAAATAAGCACAAAGGCAGACATTTATTATAGCAACCCGCAACTAGCTCAACTGAAGATGAAATCTTATTTTGGTATTTTTTTTTTATATAAATTAAACTTGTGAAATGATAAATTCTTCCCAAATTTTTGTAAATTTTTATTTTTCAAATTTGTTGTCCATTATGATGCCTTCCTGGATGTTTCATACATTAGTTAAATTCGATGCTTCAGTACGCTGAGACTTGGAACTACTTTTGAACATCGGCAATAACAGAGATAGTATTTAGTTTCTAATAGTATTAATTGTTTGAAGATATTTATTGTTTTTTCGTAAATCCCAAAGATGAATGATTTTTCGTTAATTGTAATAGTTATATTTTTTTGTCGCTAACCATTCTTGAAGTTCCATAAATATGTTTTTTGTAGCCTCACAATCCCAAAACAAATGTTGTATTGTTTCCGAAAACTTCTTACAGAATGTACATAATGGACTACTTGCAATTTTAATCTTATTTAGGAAATCATTTGTGGCCAGAATATTGTGGTTTATTCGGTACTGGAACGATTTTCGAGTTGTGTCTTTTATTATGATATGCAGCCATACATATATTTTCTTCCATGTTTCATTGTTAAAATTATAGGTGGAGTTCCATTTAATTTTACCAGCTGGAGTTTCAGAATTGGAGTTTAATGCGAGGTACATGTCTTTTGTCCCGGTTTTGTTTTTTAGGTATATTTTTAGTTTGTATGGAGTAAATGGCATTTCTAACTTTTTTTCGATATGGTTAAGTTTCAAGCTTTTACCCCAATCTGTTATTGCTTTGACAAGGCCATAATATTGATGAAAGTTTATATTTATGTTGAAATTGTTTTTAAGCTGATTTTGAGAGGCAAATGTTCCATCAATTTTGATAATGTCATTTATATAACATATTCCCTTATCAAACCATGCCTTATTGAAGAAGGTTGTCTCACATTTTATGTCCTTATTAAAAAAATAATGGGCTAGAAAGAAATGCATCCATGTTTATCGGCTTAAGCTTATTTTGTAATTTTAGATGAGCTTTTAGAACATCCCGCCACAAAAAGTTTGAAATTTTTCCTAATTTTTGTTCGATGTACATATCTCCCAATTTAAAAATATTATAAATTTATATTTGTTGCCCACTATTCTTCTTACCCATGTTGCTTTTAAAGATGATATATATTGCTCAATATTTGTAATTTTTAGTCCGCCATCCTCATATTTTTTGCGTGTGATAGTGCCTTTTACTCGTGATTTACCTTGCCATAAAAAAGTATACATAATGCTGCTGATATCTTTAACACATCTTTGACTGGGGTTAGGAAGGGATATAACCAGGTGATTTAAAGATGGGAGAAGAAGAGACTTTATGACTGTGATTCGGCCTAATGGTGTTAAGTACCTTTTGTTCCAGCTGTTGATTTTTTCTTTTATGAGCTTCATTTTTTTCCGAGAAATTTATGTCCACATTTTTTTCTAAATCTGTATCAAAAGTAATTCCAAGCAATTTAAATATGTTACTTCCCCACTTTAGTTTCCATTTTGTTTTAATTGAGTCTTGACTAATTTTGTTTGTCCCAATCCAAATAACTTGTGTTTTATCAAAATAAACTTTAAGTCCAGACATATGGGCATACATTTCCAATTCATTAAGTGTTTCATTTAGTGATTCACTTGATCCATCCAAGAAGGCACTAGTGTCATTTGCAAACTGTGTTTGTTTATATTCTGTTCCATTTATTTTAATTCCTTTAATGTTATGATTTTTGCGTATTCTACTTGCAAGTATTTCTGCGCATAAGATAAATATGTACGGTGAGAGTGGGTCCCCCTGACGACAGCCTCGATGTATTGAAAACAAAGGTGAGAGGTTACAATGTTGATTAACTGATAGAGCATTTTTGTAGAATAATGTAATCCATTGCCTAATATTTGGTCCGAATTTAAAGTAGTGAAGTACTTTATGAATAAAGTTCCACGATATAGAGTAAATATTCTATTATCTTTCTTGATAATGCATATCCGGCTAAAATACATTTGTATCTCATCTCATGTTAAATACTGATGCTGGGCTATATGAACCAGTGTTTAATCTGTATCACTCCTCACTTGATGTATGCGCTGTTATCGCTTTTTTTAATCGTCTCGATGGGTCGTTCATCTGGGTGGGGGCCGCAGCATGTGCATTCGAGTTGATGTAACAAAAGGTTGTTACTTCAATGGTGGGATGATAGCTACAAATTTGGCATGAAATGGGTTAGCTTGTGGAATAACCGAAACTACAAGCTGTACTTGATATAACTGGTGGAATTAACACATGCAACAGTTCTTGTAAGATATGTGTTATGGAAATAAGTTTTAGGAATGTTTAAACAATATTGTACGGGTATATTGATCAAATAATGTGTATGACGAAAATCACTGTCATAAATAAAAAATAAATTCATACAAGTTTATCATGCCTATTCATAAGAAATGTTCACTATATTCGCTAAAAAAAACCGGAAGATGCTCTCACACGTTTTCGTTTCGATAGTTTCGAGTGTGAGTGCCAGTGACTTATGTAGGCATCCATACATATTGTTGACAGCGCATATCCAGGTTCCATCTCGGATAGGTATGCATCTGTAGATGGAAATCTTCTGGACTAGTTGATGCATAATTGCTAGTGAAATTACAACGTACAAACAACTAGTGTTGTCTCCTCAACACATGATTGTCCGAAACGGTTTTACCCCATATCATGCTAGATTCATTGTCACAATATCAAAATGTCATACAATATTTATTTTTTCAGTTTTCTCTAGACTATACATTAATATGTGCAAGTACTGCTGGTCCAGATGAGCCGGCTCGTAGCTAGACGTCTCTTCGGGATTTGTAGTATTTAATTGTTATCATATGACTACAACTATTTTGAAGCGACTTCTCGCTTGACCATTGGAATAGTAAATAATTAACAAAACAATATACAAGTATTTAACCCGTTAACCTCTACACATTATACACTGTTGTTTTGTCAAGTACTGTAGATCCAGATGAGCCGGCTCGTAGCGAGACGTCTATTAGGGATTTGCAGTATTTATCACATTTTCTAATATTTTTAAGCGAAACTCTCATTTGATTAAATTGAATAACCAACATAAACATGAAACATCCATGTTCGATATGTTAGTGTGAAGGCGGTAACAACCATTTTATTTATACAATAATATATAATACATTTAGCTAATGTAGTGACCCTCTGCCATATGTTTACATGTACTCAACCCTTCAACCCTACATAATATACGCTGATTTTGCAAGGACTGTGGATCCAGATGAGCTGGCTCGAAGCGAGACGTTTCTTCAGGTTTTTCAGTGTTTGCAATTATTGCTAATATTTTGAAGCGAATCCTCATTTTGATCAAAATAATAGCCACATATAAACTTGGGAAATCCATGTTAGACATTTTAAGGCGAATGTGTTAAAAAAAAATATTTGTGCAGTGATATATAATAGCTAATTCTGTGACCCTTGTTCGTATGTTTACATGCACTAAACCATTTCATCCCTACAGACTACATACTGATTTTGCAAGTACCGTATATCAAGATGAGCCGGCTCTTAGCGAGACGTCTCTTCTGGACTTGCAGCATTTGTCACCATTGCTAATATGTTGAAGCGAATCCTCGTTCGATTAATGAATTAGTTACACATAAACATACATATCGATGTTCTATGTTCTGGGTGAACGTGTCAGATGCTTATTTGTGCAGTAATATATAATAACCAGTTTGGTGACATCGCTCGTATGTTTACATGTCATTAACCCTTTCAACCCTACGGACTAATCAAGTACTATATATCCAGATTAGCCGGCTCGTAGCGAGACTTCTATTCAGGATTTGCTGTATGTTTCACAATAATGCTAATATTTTGAAGTAAATCCTCAATCACAAATTAACATGAAAATAAACATGTTCAATAATTTAGAGTGAAAGGGTTAATAAATATTGTACTTATGTAGTAATTTATAATAGCTAATTTGGTGACCCTCGCTCGGAACTTATTACTGATGCAGCTCTCACGCATCTCTCTCATCTCTCTCATCTCTCCGACCCTGTTGATATGTGGTACACCCTTGACTTGTAGAGTGATGTCTTAATGTGCTTGATACAATGCCTTAATGGATTAGAAATAGAAGTGCATGTATTTAAAAATTGGAAGCTTTAATGTTATGGGCATGGGGTAAAAAAGCAAGCGTGTACAACTTTTTCAATGGATACACTATGACAAATACAGTATATGCTTTATTCAAGAGGCACATTTTACTTCGGATAACAGAGAGCAATGGCTAGACGAATGGGGTGGTGATGCTTTTTTAGTGGGGATTGCAGTAATAAAGAAGGTATAGGCATACTAATAAAACCAGATCTCGACTATAATGTTAAACAGTATGAAAACGTTAGGACTGGTCGATTGCAAGTACTAAAATAAGTATAGCCCAAAAAGAGTACACATTAATTAATATATGCGGACCAAACGAAAACAGTCTTCAATTCTACCAAGAGTTAGACACACATATCCAGTCAGTATAACTTGACACATTAATAATAGGGGGTGACTTTAATACAATGTTAGATCCTGAATTACATAAGAAAAATGGTGACAATATACAAATAAACGAACAACGGAAAAAATACTGTAAATTATAAATAAATATAATTTATATGATATAATTTTTATGGAGAATTTTAAACCCTAATGCACGGAAATTTACATGGCATTCGAATACTAAACCTCTAATATTCTGTCGTCTAGATTATTTTTCTAATATCCGAAAATGTAATCAATCGTGTAACGAAAAGTAAAATTACTACAGGTTTAAAATCGGATCATTCAATGGTTTACTTTTGTTTACAAACACATTGCAACGAAAGAGGTCCACGTTACTTTAAATTAAACAATAGTATACTTTTACAACAAGAATACCAAGAAATAATTAAACACAACATAGCTACAATTGCTGAAATTAATCAAAATGCAAATCCGGTTACGAAATGGGAGATAATAAAAGGAACAGTTAGAAATGAAACAATAAAATATGCATCCAATGAAAGTAAAAAGGAGATAAACTTAGAAAAAAGGTTAATATTGGAAATGGATCAATTAGAATCAGAATATGCAAATGCAATCTCAGAAAATTCTTTAACGGAACTAAATACTAAAAAGGAGACATTACATAACTTATATGAAAAGAAAGTTAAATGAATTATGTTAAGATCCAAAGCTGAATGGATAGAGAGTTGAGAACAAATATTTTGCAAACCTCGAAAAAACAAGAGCGGAAATTAAAACGATAACTAGATTAACTGTAAATGGTCATAGCATTACGAAAAATGAAGGTATACTACGCGAAGAAAATGAATATTATAAAAAATTGTACACGAAAAAAGGCGTTCACAATTCTAACAATAGCTTCTTCTCAAATAATAACAACGAATCTATATTATCAAAATGTGAAGGAGACCTTTCCGAATTTGAATGTAGTAATGCTTTAAAGGAAATGAAAAACAATAAGAGCCCAGGTTCGGACGGTCTAACTGTTGAGCTTTATACAATATTTTGGAATGACATGAAACGATATTATATAGAATATTTTAACTACTCTTTATTACACGGAACTCTAAGCGAATTGCAAAAACAAGGAATAATAACGTTAATTCCGAAGAAAGGCAGTGCTTTATCAATATTAACAAACTGGAGACCAATATCATTACTTAACGTAGATTATAAAATAGCAGCTGAGGCTATCGTAAATCGAATAAAAAAAAGTCCTGCCGTCCATAATCGATTTTTCACAAACTGGATTTCTCAAAGGAAGATACATAGGAGAACATATTAAAACACTTTATGAATCAATAGATTGTTTAAACGAAACTTACTCGCCAGATTTATTTTTCTTTGCAGATTTCTAAAAGGCATTTGATACCATTGAGCATACATACCTCTTAAAAATATTAGTACGTTTTAATTTTGCCAATGATATTTTAAAATGTGTTGAGCTTTTTTACACCGATGCAAAAAGCTGTGTTACAAATAATGGATTTTTATCAGATTGTTTTCTCAATAGATATAGGTGTAAGACAAGGCTGTCCGCTATCACCTTACCTATTCATTATTGTCATTGAAATACTATCTCAAGCAATTATAAACGAAACAGATATAACGGGAGTCAAAATCGACGACATAGAAATTAGAAATACAATGTTTGCTGACGACGCAAGTTTCATGACGGATGGTACAAAAAAAACACAAAAATCTACTATATTAAGAGTCAGTGCCCTGACAAGAATTTCAATTTGACTTCAAATAGTGCAAAAACATTAGGAATTACATTCTCAAATGACATTAGCGCTACACATGAATACAACATGCTGTCAACAATAATATAGTTTGAGTAGTGTTTAGATAAATGGAAACGAAGAAAATTAAGTTTACTTGGAAACATTACTGTAATCAAGACATTTGCAACTCCAAAATTAATATACCCACTGACATTGCTGCATGATCCTCCAGAAAACATGATTAAGCGAATTAAAAGTATACCATTTCAATTGTTATGGGGCAATAAACCGGATAAAATAAAAAGAGATATGATCATTCAATCATATGAAAAGGGTGGTCTAAAATGTTAGACATAGAAAGTTTTATAACTTCGATAAGAGCTTCATGGGTAAAAAGGATAAACGACTCAAACAATGAAGGCAAGTGGAAAATATATATGAAAACAGACATAATACATAATAGTTATGGTGGAAACCTCACCTTTGATTGTAACATAAAACCAGAAGATATAAAGCATACCAGTGAAGATAACACCTTTTTAAATAACGTTTTGAAAGTTTGGGAACGTATAAATTATTCAAACAAAAACGAAATTGTATCCAAAGAAATAATTTGTCATAACTCAAATTTAAAATATCAAAATAATACACTATTTTTAAAAAAAACTGGTATGAAAAAGGAATTAAATATATTGAACAACTATATGATTACAGAGCAAATACTTTTTTACGATTCGCAGATTTTGCAGAAATATTTAGTATACGAAATGAAGATTTCATAAAAAATAAATTTATTCTCAACAGCATAAGTTCAGTATGGAGTGAAAAAATAAAAACAGAACGAATTAACATTCCCTCTAACTCTGAAGCCCTAATATCAAAAATACAAAAATGCAAATGTGCTGTTAACAAATTACTATATATATCACAAATAAACCGGAAAAAAATAAATAGAAATAATCAAATCTGAAGAAAAATGGGCAACTGAATTTCCAGACTATAATTTATGCTGGCAGCAGATATACATATTATCGTTAGCATGTACAATAGAATCAAAACTTCGGAATTGTCAGTATAAATATATAATGCGAATTCTGGGGACAAATACATTGCATTATCGTTGTAATTTCGAAAGTAGCAGCATGAGCCTGTACGATTTTTGTTCCATGTATACGGAAAATATAAAACATCTATTTTAGGAATGTACTCATGTGCAAAACGTTTGGTCACAGCTTAGACCGTTTTTAAACAGTAAAGACATGCATTATACAATGAATGTTCAGATCATCTCTCTAGGACATAATGAAAAATCGCAGTTGGCACAACAATTTAATTGTATCATTATATTGGCAAAATACTTCATTATTACATGCAAATATGAACATCGTGACATAGAATTTTAACACTTTTTAAACTATTTGAAGTACCATTACGCAAACACGTCTTATTTGGAATTAATAAATCACTGAACTACTTTCGGCAAGGGAGATAATCAATATCACGCGAACTATTTTCATACGAGCCAAGCGGATTGTTCTGTTTATGATTAATATATATAGTTTTAAGCTATCTCCTGTGATATATAATGATACATTGCTTTGTTATGTTATGGGTACTAATACATGTTGTTTCAATAGCGTATCTCTGTAACGGTATCGTTGTAGATGGAGTTGCAAATAATTTAATAATTATTACGTTCAAATGGTTGCGTAATACTGATAGCACTTATGTATAACTGTGATTGTCGTAAATGGCGCAATAGTCGTGAGGTTAAGGTCGCCGACTTCAATGATTTAATTATCGATTTCCGAAAGGGTCGGGGGTTCAAACCTCGACGTGGTATTTTTTTTTTTCTCCACATATATTATTTTTGTGATTTTAATATTTTCACAATTTATGATTTTAATAAAAAATACCTATAAATTGATAGAAACTTACCAACAATGAAAGTGTCTGTCTTTAAGTAATATATACACAGACAGTTTGTTACTGTTTTTTTAAGTTTAAGTAATATATACACAGACAGTTTGTTACTGTTTTTTTAAGTTTGAGGTACTGTCTATACCATATAATGTTTTACTGTCCCAAAATCTATTTTTTTTGCTGTCACAATTAATTGATTTTCGGACAGCAAACATTTTTTTATGAATTTGAAATAATTATTGTCCTCCATCTGCTCACAACACTGTTCGAACTGCGCCTGTGGCTACCACGACCAGAGTACACTGGCCGCAAACACAGTAGCCATCGGCGTCTATTTATTAAATTATTATTTTTTATTTTATTTGAATTCCGCGTGAACGCTGCATTTTGTGTCAACACCATTTACAGAAAATATTGGTGATTTTCTAAACGAATATCGGAGAAATGCGGCTATATATTTTGTCAATTTTCAACACCATTTACGGAAAAAAAGTACTGATTTTTTAAAACGATATCGGCACAACTAAATACGGTGATAGAATTTTTGTCAACTTTTCAACACCATTTACGGAAAATATTACTGATTTTCTAAAAACAATATCGGCGAAGGTGTACTGAACTACTCTTTATTTTAAATAACCAGCCGTCTAATAGATCTGTGTATAATCGAGAGTATATCGTTAATTGTCATGTTGTCTCCGACAGTGAGGTGTTGCAGCACACATCAAAACGACACGTCAATTTCAAAACATTGCCTAAGGGTCACAGCTGTGTGGTGTCATCAGACCAACACCTCGTCACACATAACTACGCATTATCGATTTTCCCCCCACTCAAAGCGACGTGTATTTACAACTAGATCTGTGTAATGTGTCGGGTGTAGCCAAAGACCATACATAAATTCGCAATTAGTCACAGATGTAGCTTTAAAATATAATCGATTTCCTTAAATTACGTCCGAAAGTTGACAGATATTTCAGAGCAGACGTCATCGTAATTTGCCGTTATTTATTTCCAAAATTAGCCATATGTTCTGTAAATGGCGTTGAAAGTTGACAATAAATTAAGACCAGATCAGTACGTTAAATCGCTATCGACGACAACTGACAATCCGATGAGAGAGTAATACCGTTTACGCGTATACAATGTTAAATATACATCGTTATTTTGTATGACTTTCGTAGTTTTTACCAAGAAATTCAAACCGTTTCCAATTATTGGGGAAAATAATATCATGATTAGCACACCGTTTCACTAAGCAGCGGCTACTCAGGGAATGGGATCACACGGTCTATTGTTTACACTGGATTAATGGCGGCCCCCATGAGGGTAAATCTTATTTTCAAATAATACAACTGTGGTTTCTTCCTTTTAGTGATGACCTTGTTCCAGCCGTTAACACTTATTTAGCAGCATTATTTATGTAGTTAGTCTTAACATTCTGCAGAGAAATTTGAATAGGACGGAATCGAGCGTTGTTTAAACTTAGTCCTGTTCATATGCACAGGTCAAAATATGAACTGAAAATGGCGCTTTGTGTGACAGAAATCCGTACGCGGACGAATAAAAAAAACATTTTGTTATAAATATCACATATAGCGAAATAGCGGTAGCATCTACTGTTTTAATAATATGCATACATATTGTAATTAATGTTTAATAGTGATATACTTATGAATAATATACGATACTATGGTTTATACTCCAGCACTATGTTTTAAGGCTGTGTGATTTGCCTCAATATAAGCTGGATTAATTAATACTTATATTCATGCGCTTCATGAGAACATCAATGCATATAAAATATACAAATATTACTTAAAGGGGTATCGATATGATACATTTTAATAATATAAATATTGAAAATACACATTACGATCGCTTACAACATAAGTTATTGATCGAAAATAGTCACTGCATCGTGACCTATTTGACCGCATTACCTATTGCGCGGGTACCTCATCATACCCCTGTTTATATAGGTAACTGGGGGTATAGTGAGGTATGCTCGCTAATACAATGTTTGCGTAATGCAGAATAGCCTTAGAAGAAGAAATAGCCATTAACAAAGATAAAATAGAACAACATAATATTAAGTGGGGCAGGTTTGACAATTAATATGTGTATAGCACCATATAACAATCAAGTACATTGTTTTACACACTCATATAGTAATCATGCTAAGTGTATCTGAATTGTGTACCAGGTATCAACATAGGGGAGGGATATCTTTATTTCCTTTCATTCTACTATCTTTTTCTGACTATTTCTCTTAAAAAACCATCACTCGAAATACACTATGTACTTCATGTAATGTCAAATGTTTTGTGTTATGTATGCATGTGAAAATATATGATTGTACATGTTGTATTTAAACGTGAACACACATTAATGATAAAAAAAAAGAAAGTTAAATATCGCCCGAAATAAACTTGCTGAAACGCAGTAAGGAAAATCCACACAAAAGATCCGTCTGTCAGCAATCTGGTCGTGATTATAAGTGAAGATACGCTGTGACAATACAGTAAACTAGGGAACTAATACGTCCAATAGTTCAAGTATACAGACAGTAGTCTAATTAAGAAGAAACAATGGAATAATTGTATTATTACTTACCGGAGTTACATATTTCAGACTGCGCCGTAATGTCAACACTAACAGAAACAGCTGACACAGTGTTTGTTACTATTCTCAGCGTTCTTTGTTAACATACACAGTTCTGAATTGATTTCCAGTGGAGGTAAATACTGCATGGCGACCATAACGCCGTACTACAATAGGCATACCTGTATACCAGGTAAATACATATCGAGGGTTCAGCGCAATACGGTCGTAACTCACCTTTTGTAAAATGTTCAGGAGAGCCAACTAACATAATTCAGGTACTCTGTAACATTGCATTCTTATGTTTACAACACCATTTATGACCATATAATATATGCTTTGATATTATAATAATGACTGTCTTATGTTTATCGCTCAACAGATATGACGAAAAAATGAACCTTTAAAAGCAAAATAGGCTGTGAAATCATAAAAAAATTATCTGAAACAAACTATGCTGACTAGTTCAATCATGTTTAAGTGACTTAATTCATTCATGAATGTCTGATCTCTATAAGTAAAGATTTATTAGAAAATAGGACAATTCTATCGTATGCTCAGCACAGCAGCTCCTAAATCTTCGGCAGGAAACTGTCAGTGCAGCTACAGCCAGTGAAATCACACCTACCGGTGACGCAATTAGGTATTTTTTAAATTTGTTTACTTACAATGTGACAGTCTCCTCCAATTGAATAGAAAGTATCTATTATAAGATACACACACTAGCATAATACTACCTGAGATTAGAAACAAGTCACGGAATTGAATGGGACAATTTTAGCAAAAATGTAATTAATACACATTTTCATAAATACGGTACATACAACTTCCGGACTAGGCATATTCCGTTCAGATTGCATTTAAGATTATACAAATAATGTTTAAATCTATTTTCCTCCTGACCATGAGGTCAACCTCATTTTCAACTATATATATCTCATTTTACCACTTATTTCTCCCTTTATTTGCAATTTATATTGAACAATTAAATAAAATTTAAACAAAGCGTTTTTTTTTGGCTGAACTTATTTGGCTTTGTCAGTGAAACATTGTTTAATTTTATAAGTATTTTTAAATGCTAGAGCTATATGCAGCATGCATTAATACTTTTTAGCATTAAATATTGAAATTACATGTAATTTATATTACATGTGCTCATGGTGTCATGTTTATTAATGTAAAATAAAATGGAAAATGGCAAGAAAAAATAAATGATTTTTTTTAACGTATTGCGGTTTTGTCAGTTTAACATTATTTTCAATCTCATATTTTTTAATAAACAAATGTCAATTTTTAAATGTAATATTATTTTCTGACAAACTACAACTTGATCTTTATTTATATATCAAAATATCATTGTGGAGCTACAATACTATTGTATAAAATGCAGCGCAAAACTGTTGCACAAATAACTGGAGTTACGACTGTATTGCGCTGAATATGTTTTTGCATTCCGAGATTATATTTATTTTTCAAACTTGCAATTGTTTTTAAATGTTTAAATATTGTTTATGTACTATGAAATATCTTTGTTGTTACTAAATACAAGTCCATAATTATTTATAGTTCAAAACTGCACTATAGATCCACCACAATTCTTTATAAAATGCAGCACAAATACGTTGCACATGCAATTTGAGTTACGACTTACGACTGTGTTGCGCTGAGATTATTTGGCGATTTTGAGTTACGACCTTATGCCAAATGACCATTTATAGCCTTAAATATTGGAATTAAATTACAATCTTTTTACATATGCTGTATTACTAGAAAATACATTAGAAAATGCAAAAAAGTCCATTTCGAAAAAAAAGTGAGTTACGACCGTATTGCGCAGAACCCTCGATATGGTGTCATATTTCTACCATCTACTTAACGTGATAGCTAAGTCGTCTTAATTTAGTTGATAATCGCGTCCAGACGAAATAAATTGGACGCGATAAGTAACACAAAATCTCGTCAAGACATGATACTACCCACTAATGACATCGATATTATGACATTCTTGGTCAGTTAGTATGTCGTCTTGACGCGATAAGTCTTGACGACTTAACATCCGGTCAAGACAAAATTTTAATGTAGTAATCGTTAATATAGAAAGCCGTCATACAGTGATTAAACAAATGCAGAAATCAAAATTAGATGTCACTAAGTGGGAAGTATCGCGTTTTTGACGAGATTTCGTGTTGGTCATCGCGTCCAATTGATCTCTTCTTGGTCAGTTAAGTCGTGTTGACGCGATAACTATGTAGGTAAGACTACATATAAGGTATATTAGGACGACTTCGCTGGCATGTTATCACGTGATGTGCATGGTAGAACTATTCCACCATATTTAAAGCAATATTGGGCGGCATCTACTATTCACTCTAACGGCGACCTTTAACTGTTGGAAATTAACTTACATTTCCTTTGTGTTTATTCTTATTCACTGGATTGTTACTTCTGGATTTGCGAAAAGGTATGTCGGGGCTGGGGTGCGCTTGTGGTGGTCGATTTTCGGCTGAAACAGAGCTAATTTAGACTAGTCGCTAGGAAATTTGTTTTATCTTATTTTTCCATTCTCCGTGTTCTGTGTGGTTGATTGTGGCTCTGCCTGGCCACCGATTAAAGCGGACTGTTAGGGCAGTTGACTGCTGGGTGCATCCGTCTGCCACTTACAGAACACAACCCATGCGTGTAGCCCTACTGTTGACTCGAACTGGTTTGTGGTGACACCCGTGTGGCTTTGCCTCGCTGCCGATATAGCGGATAAGCCAGGCGGATTGACCTATCTGGGTGTATCCCGCGGCCATTACCGGGTTCCGGATTGAATATGCGCATGGGTGAGATATATACCATCTACATATTAGTATCTGGTGCGTAGTTGTGCTGCGCCGGTCGCACCAGTGGGACAGGCGACGTGTTAACACATGGGGGTACGTGGAAACTACGGGGAGCCGAGGTGTTCATGTCTCTGCCACGTTAGGCCAGGATGTCCAGGCAACTCAGTAAACCAGATATATCAAGTTTAACCATATCAGCAAGTTAGCTCGAGCTCAGCCGAATCTTCTGCCTGCCCTTGCCCGCTTCTGGCCCCGGCCTGTATTGGAGCTGTCTGGATGTGGCAACGCTGTGGATGAAAATGGCACCTGTTTTTACCAACTATATGGCACCAACGTGTGTGTCGAGTGCCGCCAGGGGTGGATTGGTTCTACCTGGGACCCGTTTTGCTCTGCATCACTGGTGCCAGGTTCTACCCTGTTACCTCCTCTCTTCTTGCCGCCTCCCGTGCACCGGGACACTGCGCGGAACTACAGGACCGTATTGGACCTAAGCAGTGTCCCATTTCGGCACACATTTATACAAATCTGTCCGCCCTGCACGAACATATATCACATAAAACACTTCAAAATTTGGCATTTTTGGACTTATATGTCCGGGTATGGAAGGTCTTAGAGCCAATTTTCACCCTTAAATATAAGCAAAAGCAAAAGCAAAAGCAAAAGCAAAAGCAAAGCATCTACGCTTCATAAGAGGGGAACCAATACACATTGTATAAAGGGGGATAACTGTATTTGCTGCAAATGCTGTTTAATGTTTACATACAAATAACTAGGTTGTGTCATGTGTATGGATATTACGGAGTCCCGTAGGGGACATGGATTTTTTTTATTAATTCGTTCCCACGAAACAACAATTCGTTCTCTCAATTTAGCAATTCGTTCCCACGAATTAACAATTAGTTCCCTCGATATAACAATTATTTCGTGAGAACGAATTAATAAAAAAGAATTATACGTCCCCTGCGTGGCTCCGTATATAGTTTGGTATACACGTGCTTATTTGTATTCGATCTTAGAAAACCAACGTTGCCGATGCATGCTGCAGTAAGTTTTGTCATGATTGAAGGAGCAAGTGGAAGAAGGGGGCTAACTCGCCGAGGGAGTTAGCCCCCTTATCCCACTGGCCCCTTTCAAAGACAGAGACAGACTGCAGGAAATATGGGTCGGGGAAGAGTGTGGTAAACAAATAAGCATACATGGTACATCAGCATATGGTGTTCATATACAGTGTATGATAAAATCGCGTCTAGAAAAAACATTCACGGACCAATTAGCTATACAGTGAAACCTCGCTATACCGGACACCCTGGGAGGTCCCCAGGGTGTCGGGTTTAGCGAGGTCTCACTGTAAATCAGGCATTTGATTATTCCGATCCATAGTTCTATTCCATCCGATCAAGAACATGCGTTCTCACCGGAGATAAATGACCAAGAAACCCATCCAAATTATGATCACAAACGTGTCTTGTTGTCCGGTTTAGAGATGTTCCACTGTATATGGGCAGACATTTGAGATCACATGTGATCAAGATTGTGCCATCAATTGCATGAGACAGAAACTCGTGTGACATCATCAACTTTTCTTAAACTCGGAGCAGGAACTACCAAAGATTCGGACTGTTCCAACTCGGGCCGGACACAACTTCAAATATAACCAAAGGAAGACAATGCAGCCTGTCTGCATACAAATGGTGGCAGATTGTAGAAACTGGGGCAAACTTCTTAACCGGACCCACGGACCACGCAATGATACACACACTGACGGACACACACTCTCAACACAGTATGACCCAACCCCGCCGGCTGTAACGAGATCGGGGGCATAACAATTATGTTTGAAATGTTTGCTTTACTCGTTCTATACGTCCGCAAATTAACGATACATCTCTTATAAACATGTAAAATGTCCACCAAAAGATATACGTTATATATAGCGCTGACGACACTGTGTCTCAGAAATGCAATATGTGTTTTTCTTCTCGTCTTGCACAGTAAATGACATATATCAATCAATCGCACTATTTTATTTGATGAACATTTCAAAAACTTGCGCTATGTTCAAGTACATACTATCAGCAACGGTGTTAACAGAGGAGAGAACGTGGTTTGTCGTATTTTCGCTACGCATGTACCAGTAGGGATTGTTGTTTGTTTTCAAATGATCCTACTATGCCGCATTTAGAAAGACATTTCCATTATATACTTTCGTGAAATTAATTTAATTAAGATGATATTAGTAACAATCGATTGTCAAACATGTTTGTAATACAGTGGAACCTCCCCAAACCGGACACCCTGGGAGGTTCCCAGGAGATGTTCCACTGTAAATCAGACATGTGAGCACTTCACGACACATTCTAGTGTTTTGCTATCATGAACAGTCATTGTAATCAGAGATACATAACAACGGAACACATCTAAGGTAAACATCTATAATTTCCAGAGTCTCCGGTTAAGAGGGGCTTCACTGTACTGAAAAATAACTAGCGTTGCAAATGCTAGTTATTTTTCAGTATTATTAACTTATTTTTTTTACAGGCCACATATATGTACAAATGAGCTCAGAAATGCGAAATAAACTATTTTGACTACAGTGAAACCTCTCTAAGAGGGTTTCACGTTTCACTGTAAATCAGACATTTTATCATTCTGACCCATAGCTGTGTGCTTTGTGATCATTTACATGCATTATCACCTGCTATACATGACCAAGAAACTCGTGAAAAATAAGATCACAGATGTTTTATTGGTGTCCGGTTTAGAGAGGTTCCACTGTACTTAGTTTCACCCATTGTCATGTATATCTGAGACCCAGGGCCTACAACAAATGAATCTTAAACGTACATACCCACTCAGTAGGCACAAACTGTTCTTTGTATGAATTAAATAAGTGTATAATTGTGTCAAAATTCCACCAGTTCTAAAAATTATAAGTGCCCGCTATACAGATATAATCATTTAGTAATATTTATGTTACTGATAGTGACTCGTGGTGGTATCAGGCTATTTTCACATGCAATGAGGCAAGAGTTTGTAAAAACTATTTAAACTAATTAAATGTGTCACCTGAAAACATAATATTTTAGACAGATTATAAAGTATTATCAATGAACATCAACAAATAATTACAGAGACTAAATAGTAGTGTCCGTTAACATTTTAAGGAAACACGGTTATCGCCCCTGATATCAGTGTGGACATTTACGTCTGGTATAAAATGTATGATAATGCCAATCAATATGTGAGGTAATGGTGAATTAATGTTTACTTTGCCAGAAAATATCATATCAATAGAATATACAAAACTATCTGTCTCCCTATATTATAACCAACTGAGTGGGAATGCACCTTTAATATACCAGTGTAGAAAGGTCGTTGTAATCGAATAAGCCGGACCACTATGGCACTTAGGGATTTCTGGCTGCATGGGTGTCATTATGTTAGCATGGGCCTGTATGTACATCAAAATCCGCATGCACACTCACCTGGTGGAACCACAGGTAGAAGATTCGAACCTGTGACATAAAAAATACCCACTGAAAAGCATTTACTTCAGAGGTATATTTTTATATCACAGGTCCGAGTCTTTCACCTGTGAATGGAGCTAGGCTTACGTTTATCAGGTGACGTACTTTCCATTGGCCTGACAGACAACACATTTCTGTAACCATGCATTGACTAGATACGCAGATCCGGATCACAACGGATTCAAAATTGCATTCGCTGACATTTCATTGGTCACTGGCAATCGATGTTACGTGGCCGAATAACGTCAATGTAATAACGCAACGAAAAGAATCCCTTTCTTTTCGAAAGAAGCCGCATCATATGTGCTCATTCTGTAGCATAACACGTTACATGAAAAATAAAATGTCATGCTAGTGTCTTTTCTTTTACGACTCCCGAAACGTAGGAATTCTTCGATAAACCTCGGAATTCCCACGTTTCCTGGCCTTGTTTGATAAATTTCATATCAAAATACACGTGTACACTAGCCAGTTAGTCTCTATATGAGACACGCAATGCTATTTTGGGACATCTGCGTAATTTCATGAAATACGTTTACAAAATGTACAATATTTTCGGTAAATGGCATCAAAAGTTGAGTATATTCCGCATGTACTCTGAATTTATTTTCAACTTTTAACTTCATTTATGAAAAATATTGTTAATTTTGCAATTCTGTATCTTCGGACATCTGCGTAAATTCATTAAGTACGTTTACAAAATTTACAATATTTTTCATAAATAAAGTCAAACGTTGACTACATTTTCAAGGTACATGCGTGTACTCAGGACCTCGATTCCAGAAGCTGTGTGACTAGCACCCTGACGCCGAGTGGGTGTACTATGCCGTGCATTGGATGGTTACTTCTTTTGTTCGCACATCCTCTAGCATAGAACGCTACCGGGCCAGTGTCATTTGATATCAATATTACCGGGCTCGACTCGGAAGCGGTATGAATTACTACACTTTTCCCAGCATTGCATGATAAAACAATGAAAAAGGCACCAGCCTGGTTGTCTCCATGTATGGTACTGTATATAAAATATACGCTTCAGTGAGTGGGAGGTAATACCATTTGCAATATATGTGTAACACCACAATGTTAGTTGGAAACATGCAGACGGGAACTCGAATTGTTTAAGTTTTAATTTAGACGCCATGCTATTACAAGTAATACAGGTTTTACAATACACAAACGTTAACGCCGAAACAGCATTAGACAATTCGCGTGGAGAGTTTGTATCAATAATTCTCCTAGAACGTTTGATAAATACTATTTAATGTACAAGCTATTCGCTACAGAACGTGACGTCCGTCAACCCATGACCTGTGTATGCGGATGTGTCTCAAAACATAATTCAATGCGCCGCATGGTATACCTTTTTAGCGACGTTTTCCTGCGATGCGATCGGTACATACATGCACGCCTTTGTATTCCGTCACATTTCCGACGTCATACATGTATTGCTCTGATGTAACCTTCACAGGTATATGGGATTCCGCTAGGACAAACTGGTCTAATGAGTTTGGCACCAGTGAAGAAGGGCGGGGGCGGCCACTCGGTATTCACACGACGGCAACAGCTTCTGCATATTTACGAACGCGGCTATAAATCGCATTCCACGCACAACCAATTGTTCGCACTGGAAATAGTGCAGGAACGCAATCAACGAGTCGTGCAAGGTACAAGATCACATGGCTTTGTTCAGGTCACAAGCTACACTTGATTGTGTAATGTATAGTCAATAGGCAGATCACGTATCATACCATTAGATGTATTGCGAATGAAGTCGAAAACACAAGTTTAGTGTTGGTTGTGCAATATCAAGTTTTGATGTAGCAGATCACATATGTGTCTGTGACTGGAGAAATGGGATTTATGGGTTCTGCGACCAGTGTAGATCCACATCAGCATGTGCATCCGCTCAGTCTGATCAGAATATGCACTGCTCGACATTCCATC
>JAQRGA010002959.1:0-11359 GCA_029237695.1 Conchocele bisecta | reverse complement strand
TCGTCAATAGAAGTATAAAAGAGTGGTACATACTAGCAACACTGAAAACACGCAAGGTAATGAAAATATGCCAGTGTCATTGGCTTCTCATTCTGTGGTGAGAATGATGATTCGAGATGTTAGCCTAATTATTAGAAATTGGTCAAGGCAATCGCATTGCACATTTGTGAAAACGACAAGCCATGGTGCACACGTTTAATTTGTCAAGAGTTAGGCTGGCAAAAACATTTGATATTGCTTCTACATTTTTTCTTCGTTCCAGCCATTGGATTCACTGTAAAAATACGATGGTCCTCATATTAAAATATGGATATTATAGAGAAAGAAATGAAATTCTTAGAAACTAGATGCATGCATATCAATTGCATGATGCCCTCGGCCTGATAACAACACGGACTATGGGCGTCAAACAATGTAAGAAACAAATTGTGCCACCTGGCGCATTTTTTTTTTTCGCTCTGTCTGTTGGGACTACTCTGGGGCTCCACTTCATTATTAACACCGCTTGTAATCCCTGAACTTCTCTTGAATTCACCCTCTTGTCACTCTGAACACTTTATGTCTGAACACTATGAAACACTGCTGAATCACTCTGTTTCGGAAACCAACAATGAACACCAATGAACCACTCTGTTCTGAAACAACAATGAACACTCTGTTGCTTTTGGAAACACAATGAACAATAAATAAACACAATAAATAAAACGCAATCAACATAAACGCAATCAATTAAAAACGCCATTAAATATTATTAAATAATAATGAAATTAAATGAAATTTGTAAAATTTTATTACATGTAAGTACTACATTCTAATTTTATTAAACAATAATTATCGCACAGAATTACTGATAAAACATTGCAGGCTTTGCCGCCTGGCCTGCGCAAAACGGGCTTGCCGCCTAACCTGCTGATCCGGGTCTACGATGTTCTCACCAACATTCTTAAGGCCTCGTTGTTTTTCCTTGGCAACCCATTGGTGTTGTATTCCCACCATTATTGCTGTGATCCATGCCAACGTGTGCAGATGCCGAGAGGGGACACATTTCAGCGAAAAGGTTCTGAAAATCATCCGGGAAAAAAATGGCTCATGCCTCATAACCCCCTTGTAAAATACCTCATACCTGCATGTAAATAAATAGGCGTATATTACTGGGAATAGTCAATTTGCTAATATATGATGAATAATAATAATAATAATAATAATAATAATAATAATAATAGTTAATAATAAACAATGTTGCATGAGCATAACAGGGAAAAATTGGAAATATTTTTCTCTCGAGAAAATGTGGTGTGGACCCTAAAAAGGGGCCGTTTAGTTTCTTGTGTTGCAGAGTAAACCAAATTGTTCTACTTCTGTGCCTTGGTCTTTCTTAGGGCAGAAGAACAGCCTGGATGTTCGGCAGGACACCAACCCTGTGCGATGGTGACAACCGGACAGAAGCTTGTTCAGCTACTCGTCGTTGCGGATAGCCAGCTGCAAAGTTGACGGGGGATGGGAATCCTGTCATCGTCCCTTCTTGTTGTCTCTCGCGGCATTGCCTGCCAAACTCGAGTACTTCTGGCTGCCAAGTATTCCAAGACAGCTGCCTGGTACCCACTGGCTGCTCCGGCTCCAACTCTGCTCGGGAGTAGTTGCCATTTTCCTCAATTAGACGGTTGGATTACGTCCGACTGGGGAACTGAAAAAAGGTCCGGACCTCCTGCTTGATCGGCTTCTTTGCCCTTTGTCCCTTCACTTTTCATCCATTTTCCTCGGCCTGACATGTTTACTGGTTTGTTGTTCGGTGTATCGGAGACGCTACGAATAGGATCGGAACGGTTGAGCTCCCAAACCCCCTTAAACTTATTTACCCCGGGCCAAACGGATTGACCTACTTTCGGTAAGTTTACGCCAATTTTCAAGAATTTCGACCAAAATCTGATAGCGCACAGGATCAGTTGCAAAGCGATTTTGGTGAACAAATAGCCTGGACCAAAAATTATCAAATCGATGTCGGTTTTAACCAAAACTTCACAGCAACTTTTATGCTATTTTATAGCAATATTTTTTCTCGAATCAAACCTCATTTTAATTACAAATATGCTTATATGGCTTTTCTTTTAAGGTTGAATCTGTTATACATTTTAGGCTTATATCACATTATCGATTTACTCGGTGATAAGGGGCTAAATTCACCACTAAAATGTGCTAAAATTATTACGTCTGTATGCCAATATTCGCACTTCATTACTGCACCAATTGTCTACATCAACAACCGTAAGCGTGTTATGAATATGTATTATAAACAAGGAGCAGATACGTTAAAAACATGACTTGCATGTGCGCTTTGGATTGGGAGTAAATTAATATACGGATTAATGGGAGAAATCGAAAAGTTTTCTTTTCAGGAAATCTTGGTGTGGCCCTAAAAAAGGGGCCGTTTTTTTTTTTCAGAAGTTTTTTTAAATTAGAAACTGTTTAAACTTGCTGTTGTTTCACTTTTGTGCTGTTGTTGTTTTGTTGCTTGGTGTTTGTTGTTGTTTATTGTGAGTTGTACTTGGTGAACGGCCTTTCTGTGCCCTTTTTCGGGGGGGCTGTCGGCGGCCATTGGCCCTTGGCCAGCTCACCGGGGAGGAAGGAGAACGCACATGCGGTCTGGATTTCCCGACTTGTGAATCGTGGATCGCTTGTTGTAGTGTGCGAGTCTTCGATGCCTCGGCAGCGATTTCTCTCGAATGATGTCGTTCACAAATGCTGTTCATGATGGACATGGCCTTGCTGGAAACGCCGGGTGTCTGGGAGTGAACCTGCTTCAAAACACCTTAGTAGATGTAAAATGCCTGTACGATTCCCTCCTCTTCTCCTGCGCTTCTTGTTCCAGTGCCTCTCTGGGCCTTTGGCCTTGCTGGCCGCCATTCTTAGTGCCTTTGCTTTTGCTTACTTTCGCTGGCATGTTTGCTGATCAAAATGTTTGGACCTGCAAATTAATTCATTGGTTTTTTTCCTTTTTCTCGGTGAGCGCCAATTTGTTTTCTATTTTATATGAGGGCGAATAGGATTGGACCTACTTAGCAAATCGCAATTCGCATTTCAGAAAATACGAACCAATCACAGCGCCCGTAGCATAACGGCATTTCGTTGGCCGGAAAACTCGAAACATTTGGTTGTATTTCCATTCTGATTTCATGCATTATTTTCTTTAAACAATTTATTGAAGGATATTCTGCTTTTGTTTTTTGTTACCGTAGAAAAATAAATTGTAGCATGTCTGTATACTTGTTTCACTTGTTTGTATACCTATGTTTCATTAGTTCTTTCTACAGCGTAGCGACTTGAACATTTGGCAGCAAATCGTATCGGATAGATTTCATGCTATTTCTTTTAACAAACATTGGACTAGGGAATAGGATTTGGACCTACTTTATCTAATTCGCAAATCCGCGAAATCACAAATGGACCAAGATCACGTTTGCTCGTAGCATACGGCATTTCGGTGGCCGAAAAACCGCAAAAATAAACTTTTGCCGTTTTTATTTTTGATAGACTTCATGGCAATTGTTTGTAACACTTTTGTTGTCTATTATTGCAGTAAAATTTTCCATGTGCACCAAGCTGTTTATACTTTACTACTGTTAGTATTATGGTGGGAACGCCTGAAAACTATTGAACAATTTGAAACATAGATATAATCGGACCATTTATTTTGAAAGTTATAGAACAGGGTTAAAAGTTTTCTTTCTTCGAAAAATATATGTGGCCCTAAAAAAGGGCCAGTTTTGAATGCAAGTGTGAACGCTTATTAAATAAAACGTTTAACCGCCGAATTCCACGTTAGAGGGTTCTGACCTTGTTCTCTTACAGCGCATAGACCTCGTCCATTGGGCGGTTACAGTTCTTACTCTTAGGCGTGCTCTGTGTTAAGTGACAGCAATCTCGGATGGACATTCTCGGAGGAAAACCTTTGAGGACACCACGGGTCTCTTCGTAGATCAGGCCAGGAGATTTCGCTTCACACCACCATCGGCGAAGCCAATTGGCCGGAATTAAAGGATTGGTTTTGTGATTACCCTGGATGTTATCACGCAAACAACTTTCCTGTGCCGTTTCGGCGCCCCCCCATTTCCGAGTACCTTTTCCTCCCTTGCCACGTCCAGACTTGTTTGATCGGTTTCTGTGAAAATGTTGCAAACTGGAAATGATCTTGCCACCAAAATGAAACTGTTATTTATACGGGCGTCAATCCGACCCTGAGTGTAAGGAGCATGCAAAAATCAAAATCAATTCGGGACCTGGATAGTATTACACCCTCTCATGATTTTTGAAACTAAAGAGTTACTATCGTATTCCGACATACCGGGAAACATTGGGCAATAGTGCATTATAGACCGTCACTAGCAAAATACTCCGCGACATTGTCAATTGTAATATTAAAGTATGGTTGTGTTTCAGTGTGTGTGTAATTGTTTCCCTTTAATTAATTAATGTTTTTAATTAAGGAATTACAAAAGTCTGAATCCATTGACCACAGCACTCCAATACAATATTATCTGTGGAATAATACCTGATAAACTGTGAAAACACCATGTGTTGAACACGACCCACTTGATTGTGGATGTGTGTGGATAAATGAATCTTGCCGGTAACTAATGGAATGGTGGAATAGGGAGCATAAACGGGGGCTTGTATGACATTTGTGTGTGCCAAGCCAGTGTTATACAATTACCACATACTACTAGCATGCAAGCCCTCGTGGTGACCTGCCTTATAGTGCGATTCATGCAATTATTTAAATAAAGACTATTTTCTTAACAGTAATTGTGAATAATGTAAATATTGTTAGCAATAGATGTAACACACAATGCAATAAACATGTTACCAATACAATACATGCTTACTATGTCAATGTTACATGATGTTAGTAACTTGTAATAAACTGTGTTTAAATAATTGTCTATTTAAATGCTGCTCGAATTATTTCCTGTCCATTTTTTGTGTACGAATTATGCAATATTGCATGTATATCTAATATCTGATAATTGGGAAACATTAAAAAACATAAAGTATACTTAATGGAAAGGGATCTTTCGTTGTTGTAATTGTTATGTGGCCCTAAAAAAGGGCCGTTTTTGTTGTGAAAGAGGAAGATTTTTACTTAAGCTTAAGCCGTTCGCCCCACAGAATACGGCGAGCAAAGCTGGATATCTTTGGCATGATTCGTTACCACAGCTTGGCGTGGATGGCGCACAGGTTAGGGTGTCTTCGAAAAGTCCGGGGGGGGACCAAGTAAGCCTCGCCTTAGCCTCCTGCAAATGCCAATTGGACGGTCTGAGCTCTGGGAATCTTTTCTTTTTTTTATTTTTTGCAGGTCAGTCTTGAAGTCCTGGGCGATTTGCACGAATAGGGCGCTGGGAATGGCAGCTTGCGGATGATGAAGAAGCTCCGGTGTCTTTCTTTCTGGTAAAGCGTACTGATTTCACGAAGAGCAATCTGTTACCGGGCCTGTATCTGGGGGTGAGGTTTCTTCACCCCTCCTCCTGTAGCTTGGTGCGCTTTCATGCGAGGCTGCCTTGGTGGCCAGCTTTGTTTCACTGGGGGCCTTGCCTCGGTAGATTTACGTGCGGTTGTTGCTTGGTACGAAGACATTTCTTGTAGTTACGTCTTCGACGATGAAAACTTTTACAGAATATGAAGTTAAACTCGGAATATCTGGCCCGAAATAAGAAAAATTCTAAAAAAATAGGACATTTACAAAATGTGACGACGCTTTTGATTGGCTGAGGAGTTATCCAGGTGTTTCTATTGGCCTATTTTTCGATACGTTTTGAGGTTCTTAGCTCGACGATAAATTTATTTAGCTGGGAATATCTTCCTTCCTTCCTTCTTCCTTCCTTCCTTCCTTCCTTTCCTTTGTTTAGTTTTCTTCTTTCTATTTGTCTTTTTCTATTTGTTTGTCTTCTTTCTATTTCTTTGTCTTACTTTCATTTTTCATAATTTTAGTTTTAATTTTTAATATGTTTTAAGCTTTAATTTTACAAAATAATTTTTGAAAAACTTCTCTCTAAAATACATCGACTCATGTGACTGATCCTGAAGACTGACTGGACTGCTGACTGTTCTGACTGACTGAATGATGGACTGGAAGCTTGACTGACTGGACTAATCCAGTTAAACCAAAACTTGTGGACATGTAAGTCTAGGCTGACCGTTTAACTGGTAGCAATGAGTAACAGTAATTCGTTATAAATATCTTATTTGGGACCACTATAACTAATAAATTACTTGGACCATTATACTATCAAATATTTTAACAAAATAACTAAAATAACTTTTATTTCAACATATTACTTATGCTGAACAATATACTATAAATATTTTCAACGTATACTATATTGTTTTACTCTATATACCATATATAGTTATATATACCAAATATTTATTAATATATACCATATGTACTATAAAATTTTTCAATTTCAACTATTTCACGTAATTACTCCACCCTAAACAGTTTTACCCACCGTATGCTAATAAAGTATTTTTGTATGTAAATAAACCGTGCCACTGAACTAACCCATGGCATTGGTAAATACCATTTTTGGCGCGTCGGCGTTGTAAACTAATTAACAGGTAGCTGTAAATTTGTCCCGTAATACTAAAACATTATTCCTCAATAAAACACGTATAAAGTAACCAGTTAATGTATTAAAATATTCTACCTAAGCATTTATTCATATAGGTGAATAAATGTCGCTGTTACGGAACAAAGTTGTAAGGGGTTGGAACAAGTTGTAAGGTTTGTTGTTCGTGCGTAATTTAATGGTCTGAAAAGGACCATTTGGTGTCGGTTGTTAAACTAAAAGGTGCAAATATTCCAATTTTACTTTTCTTGGCTGCAGCCTTTTTTTCTTTTTGGGTGTTTCTTAGGCCTTCTTTTGGCTTGGCTGCCTTTGCCTTCTTTGGTGACTTGGCATGACTTCCTTGGGGCGGGCTTTTGCAGCCTTTTGCCCCTTTTGGTGTTTCTTCGCCTTCTTGGGCTTTGCGGCTTTTGTCTTAGCTGCTGGTCTTCTTGGGCGTCTTCGCCTTCTTTATCAGCTGCGGCAAGGCTTTTTGGCGACCTGCTTCGTTCGGCGTTCTTCACCTTCTTTCGGCTTTAGCGGCTTTCTAGGTTTCGACCGCCTTCTTCGCTGCCTTTTCTTTTCTGTTTACGCCAAAGTCTGAAAGAGCCTGAATGCACCAGTTCCCATTGGACTGTTTCAGGGGATCCAGTTTTCTTCTCACCTGCATTTGCAGTAGCCATAACTTCACGTGGCCATTTGTTACGGCCCGGTGTTGTTGTCTCAGACTTTGTCGTTGGCACAAATGTATCCCCCTTCAGAATGGCCTTGCCTCTTCGATGAACCTCCCATTTCCTTGAGAGTCTTCAGGAGCAGGAGGCGATCAATTCTGCTGTTACTTGGGGTGCGTTGCTTGGCTTTTCTTCGGGACTTCGCCGCCTTCTTTCACTGGTGCTGCGTTCAGTTCATGATTGCTGAGTTTAACAAAACGTCGTCGTTCGCTGGAGGAAACAACAGATTGAGTATGAATTCAAAAGATTCCCATTACAAATTAAGAACTTTATATACCCTGGAGAGAAAAGAAATATCGGACGGCGAGCCTTATAGAAGAAAGAAAGCACCTATATTTTGCAGGGGGTGTGCGCGTTTTTCGCCACGTGAACCGTCTGCCGGTGTGCTTTTCTGTACTTTCAACAATTACTTGCAAAATTTATGAATTTTTTCCATTACATTCTGCTAATGGCAAATTACATTATGCTTTCAAGTGGAATTAAATTTATTCTACAATACCGGCGTGAATTCCATTACGTTAATGTCGCATAGGGTGAACCGCCGAGCAAACATGATCGACTGAAATTTTCGATTTTATATTATTTCTGAACGGTCATTTTTTCGGCCTAAAAATGTGCAAAACTTGCATCCAAGGTGAAATTAAATTATCCTAACTATTCGTAGTTAAATGGACAGCTAGTTTAACTTGTGTGTTTTCAAACTAGTTTTTACACCACTTGGCGCGTACATTTTGGTTCACCGCCATTAATTGTCGTCAATATAGGAAAGTGTAATAAAGATTCTGGTAGCACTAACTAGCACACTGAAAGCACACGCAGGTAAATAATAATAGCCTAGAGTAGTCATTGGCTCTCATTAGCAGTGGTGAGATGCGTTAGAGATTCTTGTAGAGGATGTAGCTAATTATAGAATTTGTCAAGGCAATCGCATGCACAATGTCGAAACGACAGCATGGTGCCCCATACGTAATTCAAGATGTTGAGCATGGGCAATATTGATATTGCTGCTTTCTATTTCTTCGGTTCAGCCATGTTCACTGAAATAAAATACGTATGGTCCGCATATTAAAAATATGGATAAAGTAGTAGAAAGAAATAATGAATTTCTTTATTTTAGGAAATAGATGGCTGCCATATCAATTTGCATTGATGCCCTGGCCATGTACTAAAGAAACAGGACTATGGCGACAAAAACCTCAAATGTTGATAGAAACAAATAGTTGGTCCGCCACCTGCGCATTCGCGCGAGTCTGTTGTTCAGGGATGCTTATCTCTGCCTCCCCACTTCATTTATACGCGAACCGCTTGTCATTCTGAACCACTCTGAACCACTTCTGAACTCTTGTCCTGAACACTGCTGAACACTCTTGTTTCTCTGAAACACAATTGAAACCAACCAATGAACACTTCTGTTTCTGAACACAACTGGAAGACACTTCTGGTTTCTGAACTCAATGAACAATAAATAAACACTAATAAAATAAAGAACCGCAATTCAATAAACGCAATCAATTAAACGGCCAATTAAATTTATTCAAATTAATGAAATTAAATGAATGTAAAATTTTACAAGTAGTCCACTTAATCCTAATTTTATTAAACAATAATATCGCACAGAATTTATGATAAATTGCTGGCTTGGCCGCCTGCTATGCGGGCAAATCGGGTCTTGCCCGCCCTTACCTGGCTGATCCGGGGTCTATCGATTGTTCACCAACTTACTTAATGCCATCGTTTTTCCTTGGCAACTAGTTCGGTGGGTTGGTTTTCTTCCACATATTGCAGTGATCATGCCTCGTGTGCAGATGCGTGACACTGTTCAGCGAAAATAAAGGGTTCTGAATCATCCGGAAAAAAATAGGCTCATGCCTCCATTAAACCCCATTGTAAAACATACCTCCATACCCTTGCATGTAAAAATAAATAGCGCATATTATACTGGGAACAGTACCAATTGCAAATACTCTGAATAATAATAATCAATAATAATTAATTTTGAATTAATTAATAATGTAATTAATAATACATAAAGAACAATTGTTGCATGTTGCATACTGTAATTGAATATTTTTCTCTCGAGAAATATGGTATGTGTGGCCCTCCTAAAAAAAAAGGGGCCGTTTCGTTTTCTGTGTTGCAAGAGTGGTGAAACAACTGTCTATTCTTTAGTGCTTAGGTCTTTTCTTGGGCAGAAGAACAGCCGTGGATGTTCGGCAGGACGCCCCCACCCTGTGCGATTATAAGGTGACACCGGAACAGAAGTCTTGTTTCTGCCTTCCTCGTCGTTGGGCGGATTAGGCCAGCTGCAAGTGACGGGGGATAATCCTGTTAACTGTCGTCTTCATTGTTTGTCTCTCGGGCATGGCCATTGCCTAATGCCAACTGTAGTAGGTTACTTCTGACTGGCCAAAGTATTCCAACGACAGCTGCCAGGATACACTGGGTGGCTACCGGCTCCAACTCGAGTATCCTTCGGCGTAGGGTTGCTTTCCTTTCTCTCAATAGAGTGGTGGAGTGGAATACGTACCGACCCGCGCCCCCCCCCCCCCCCATGGGAACAATGAATGTCCGGCCCTCTGCATTGATCGGGCTGTTTCGCCTTTGCCCTTTTCACCTTTATTTGTCCTCCTTTTCCAACGGGCCTGATCATGTTGTAATGGTTGATTGTTCCGGTGATAACGAGCTACGATCCGAATGATTCTGGAAGCGGTTGAGCTAAACTTAAAGTTAAGTACCCCGGCGCAAAACGGATTGACCTACTTTGCGGTAGTTTTATCGCCAAAATTTTCAGAATTTTGCTGACCAATCGAGATAGGCGCGTTGCCAAAACGCGTTTTTTGTGAAACAAAGGCCTGGGAACAAAATATAAATATCATATCGATGTCGGTTTTTTTAACCAACTTCACAGCAACTTTTATGTATTTTATTGCAATTATTTTCGAACACTCGTATTTGAATACAAATATGAAATTTTATATGGCATTTTCTGTTGGCAACATCAGTATACCATTTTAGGAGTTTATATACATATAGAATTTACTCGGTGGATAAGGGGCTAAATTCAACACTAAAATGTGCTAAATATTACAGCTGTATGCTATTATTCGCACTTCAATACTGCACAATGTCTACAAATTACACCGGTTAGCAGTGTTAGAATATGTATTATAAACAGCAGATACGGTTAACAATGACTTGCATGTGCGCTATTAGGGGACGTAATTAATATACGGCTAAATGGGAGAATCGAAAACAATAGTTTTTCTTTTCAGGAAATTTTATTGGTGTGGCCCTAAAAAGGGCCGTTTTTTTTTTTTTACAGAAGTAAAACTTGATCAGTTTACTTGCTGCTGGTGTTACTTGGTGACGGCATTTGTGCCCTCTCGCTGACGGCGTGCTTGGCCAGCTCCGGGGACCGGGGTGGAAGAGTCGCTAAGGCGGTTCTGGGATTTTCCCGACTTTGTGATCCGTGGATCGCTTGTTGTAGTGTGGCGTGTCTCGATGCCTCTCGGCAGCGATTTTCTCTCGAAGATTGTCGTTCTACAAAGCTTGTTCATGATGGGACACTGGCCTTGCTGGAAATCGCCGGTGTTTCTGGGGGGTGAACCTCGCTTCAACAACCATTGTAGGATGTAAATGCTGTACGATTCCCTTCCTTTCTTCCTGCCTTCTCTTCTTGTCCGTGCCTCTGGGCATTGGGCCTTGGCCTTGGCTGGCCTTCCTTTTAGAGCCTTTGTGTTGCTACTTTCGCTGGCAATTTTTGTTTGACTGATTCAAATTGTTGACTGCAAATAAAATAATGTCCGGAGCGGCCAATTTTCTATTTATTCTGAGGGCGAATAGGATTGGTCATTACTTAGCTAAAATCGCAACACATTCGCATTTCAGAAATACGAACCAATCAACGCGCCCGTAGCATACGGCATTTCGTGGCCGAAAAACTCGAAATACAATTTGGTGATTTCCATTTGATTGTTTCATGCAATATTTCTATTACATTTATTGAAGGATTTATCTATGTTTTCTTGT
>JAQRGA010002958.1:0-14820 GCA_029237695.1 Conchocele bisecta | reverse complement strand
TTTATTAATTAATTTTAGGAAAATTATTAACAATTTAAAAAGAAAAAAAAAAAAAAAAGTTTTAGGTTCCACCGAGGCTCGAACACGCGCCAGCAAAACCCTTCTGGGTCCACCTCACTAAGCCTTCGCTTAAATTTCTTCTATTTTTTTTATTTTTTCGGCTTAGCGAGGTGTGTTACACTCATATCTCCTACACCCCATCATTGGACCGATACCGCGGACACCACCTAATCGTTTCCTCCATCCGCTATAATGTGCAGAGCGGCCAGAGTGAAGTACATGTGGCGAAACTTATCTCACTGTTGAGATATTAATGCCGGCGTCCCGACACCGAACTGTGTTTATTTCTCGTATATAAACTTAACTTTGCTGGTGAAATAAAAAAAATTGTTATTTATTATTAATTAATTATTATTATTATTATTAATATATGTTTTCTATATAATAGGGGGTGTTCAGCTTTAAATTATATAAATATAATAATTTTATTAAAATTAATTAAATAACGAACCATACCGGAAATTCGTGAACTATATAACCCTCACTAAGTGTTATAAACTGTGTACACCACCTGTGTAAATCGATAGCCCGTTTACATACCATCGATAAGGCTATAAATAACCGTGTGTGTATATATATTACAGTGGTTTATTTTCCATCCCGGAAGACGTAATCGTGTAAACCTCTCTATAAATGGACACTTAATATACGTGTAAGGTGGGACACTTAATTTACATTTTCATAACGCGTGTAATTGGAACATTGTCGTCTGCTTGGTGTTGTGATTACAACATAAATTAATTAGTTCTGTTCAATAATATACATATATTTATAAGCGATATCGTAGAAATGTACATTCGTAAACGAATCGTTGGGTTTTAATAATTTTATATAATACACCTTAGTTTCATATCCGATACGCATTATCCGTCTTAATGTTTGTATTTGCCTCTTGTATAGTTGACATAATTGCCGGTATAATATTGTAAATGCAACGTTTTTATCGGAGCGTAATAAATTACGCTGGTATTTCATGTATTCGATATCGCCTAGTGTTCTCATTTTATAGAATTTATATATAGGACTATAACCCCCATATTCTTCGTAAACTTCTTCAACACAGGCATTAAAAACTTTCAATTCCAATTGTATTGTATTATCCATTTTCTCTAATAATATTTTATTATAACCATTTTTTCAAAAGTCAATTACCAATATAATTGGGACTACAATACCACCACCAACTTTTGGTTGGAGGTGGTATCATTTTGACTCCCTCTTTTCAAAATTATTTTCTCCAAAAATTCATAAATTTGCTGTTGGGAGACAATTTTCCTCGTTAAACAATTTTTTGATTTTCGGGGGTGGTGGGGGTATTATAGAGGGTTATAAATAATATCACGGTAGGTGGTATCATTTTGACTAGCGAAGATAGGGCGATAGCGTTATCTAGTAAGTGTTATTTCGTAGAAAAAGTTAATTCCACTAATTTTGATAATTCTAAAGAATTAATTAATAAAAACTCTGCAAAAGGAATGTCCAAGAGAACTAACAATTTAAATTGGGATAAATATAAACGAGTACTAAGTGAAACTACAGAAGATGGAAAACACATTATAGATGTAGCACAAAATAGAGGATTTAAAATGAAAGACTGTGTTATGAAAACGTACTGTCAACAAAAATTAGGACTCTTGGCGTACTACGATAAAAGACGCGTGTTACCAGACGGAATACATACAGAACCTCTTTAATAAATCAATCTAAAGATCCGGGGGTAATTGGGTGTCAGAAGGCACCGCGAGAAGTTCTTCGCGAACAAACCCGCGAGATGGACCATCAGTCAAATAGTAGAGCACGGGATCATCAGGTTTGGTAATAGATCTATCCAGATGATATACATTTAGAGACCACACGGGATCAGTCTTGTCGATCAATCTGGTCACCTCTCCGTTCAGTGCGGAGACCACGGCGGGCAGTCTGGCCACCCACTCGGTCGATCGCGAATGAGGGTCTACAAGTTCTTTAGCATATTGGTGTCCGAACAGCCTCTCAGCCAGGGTTCGATTGAACCGCTCCACGATCCCCTGGTCCCGGTGGATGTTGACGCGGCCGCGTCTGATAGAAACTTTGTGCTTAGACAATAGATGAGAGAACACGCCCATGAACTCGCGGCCGGGATCGACCTGGAGAAGATTCGGCCATTTGAGAGGACTCCTCTTATATATTCGGGAAAGAGCCTCAGCCACCTCCTTAGACTCTTTCGTAGCCAGTGGCTCAGCCCCCTTATAGCGACTCGCTACGTCAACGACTGTCAGTGCGTACTTGTACGTTTTGCGGTCGACGCGATCGTGAGGGAGAAACAGTAGATCTGCTTGGTGAACTTGGTTCGGCACTGGCACGTCGAATTTCGGGTGTGGAATATTGCGCGGCGCGGGAAAATAGATCTGCCAGATGGCCTGCTTCTTGAGCCATTCCTTGGTGGCGTTTTCAGAAACCTTGGTCGCCGCCGCGAGGTTCTTGATGGCCGCGAGTCCCTTCCAGTAGCCGCGGGGGCTGTAGTACGTGTTTGCTAGCTTGCACTCCAGGCGAACCGATAGTTTGGTTTGCGTGTGTCCATCGTATGCGAAGTATTCTAATAGATCGGACAATCTCCAACATGCCCTCATCAGATCGGCCGGTAACTGCGTCGTTAATAATAAACCTTTGTTGGAAGTTTCGCTGCAGCCCCAATCGCGTTTGGGTTGGAACAGGAGAGGGAATTCTGGGGAATCTAACATCCGCTTTGCGAAAAGTGTGGCCGCTTTTTCGTCCTCGCGCCACGTCTCGAGAGAATCTCGGGCCAGACTAATCATACTCTTTGCACCAGGTAAACGGTGTTTAAGGGCCGTGTATCCTACATCAATCATAGCAAAATAAAGTTCGTCAACTAACATCGTTCTATATATATATATATATTTAAAAAAAAAAGTTTTAAAATAATTATTGCTTATTTCAATCTCGATTGAATATAGTAGCTAACGAGACCCACCATACCCATTCCCATGAAGATGAACGCGATCTCGCGGTCATTTTGAGCCTTTGACGGTACATAGAAATCTGAAAGCTGGGGCTCGGGATCCAGCGGTGAGAAACTTTTCTGCAGATATGCCCGCGCGTACTCGCGGATGGCGTGTCAACGTTTCGGAAAGTTTGTATGGCGTGATTCTCGCGACGAAGATCTTCGTTGAGCCAGTCCAGATGGGCGGTTCGTTTTTTAGACCATGCTTCCTTTGCGCTATTGAGCTGTTCTACAGCTAAATCGTGACGCTTGCGCTCCTCATCTACATCCGAGCTTTTCTGTTTCGAGAAGAATAAATTGCTACCGCTGAAAGCCAATGCGTTCACCACAGCACCACCTAATAGCATTGCGATCGAAGCCATTATTTCCATATATTAACGGGTAGAATTCCAGCTTTAATTAGATAATCTCTGGTCCAAATTGCGACCGCTACATCTAAGGTCACGAGCCCTACGTCTCTCACAGTAAAGTCCAATTTGAGAACGGACCCTCCTAAGGCCGTCTTTGCTAGTCGAGCATACCCGATACTGAGATCCGATATCACCACGGCGTGATAAAGTGCATTCACTATCATTTTACCATCTTGTTCAGCCATTATAATTATTGCATATAAAAGGGATCGCGATCAATGTTTAAATGGGGCGCATCCAATCGCGATTGGTGTTTCATAACTTTCTTCGGAACCGCCTTCAACACTGTTGTGGGTTGTTTCGAAAGGTATTTCATCACACACAGGGTGCCCACAACTGTCAGACCCCCACCAACATCCCACGGGATGATTTCTATGTAAGGAGCTACAGCAATCGGAGATTGCTCTTCCAACTCGTGGATTGGGGGAGAAACAGCTGCCTACGGGTGTTTTGTTGTTTCAACAGCAATCGGGGATTGCAACGACCATTTGGCATCTCGAAGCTCGGCGAGTATTTGATCTTGTTTAGCTTTTCGGGTGGCAGCCGCTGCCCGCCCAGCTGCCTGTCTTTTTGGGTTTTTATGTCGTGTAATCGGGTTCAACTCCAATTTCGATTGGGTTTGGAGAAACCGGTTTCTACTCCAATTTCGATTGGGTTGGAGGTGCAATCGGCGATTGCGGTTCCGTCACTCTCACAGGTGTGTCTTGTGTCATCATTTATATATTAATATTAGAGCTTATAGTTCGTGGGCATATATGTTCAAATTGACAGTGTTTACCCGTGGTCAACGCGGTTGTCAGCGGAGCTAAGTACATTCCAAACTTGTGATAAATTGAGCAGCAGGCTGTTCTAAGAGTGTGTCCTATAAAAGGGTCAGTCTCTAGATCGCGAATCAACCCCGCGGTGTTTGGTATAGGGAGAAGTATACTAACGGCGGTTACGTACAAATGAATAGCCCCTGATCCAAGAGCTTTTGTCATCTCCGCACCTAACCTAGATTCGTATCGCACATACATTTTATCAACCTCTACATCTGACATCTTATCCACCTGACAAACTGAGAGACGCCTACCGAGATAATGCTCCGATTGTCCCCCAGCAACCAGCGCAGCTAGCGGCTCTCGTCGCGCAGCATTTTCATTCGTATCGGCAGGTGTTCCATCTGTCGGGATCAACGGAGTTGAGGTTTCAGTTCCTCCCAATTCTCGATTGGTGTTGGTGTTCAACGGAGTTGAGGTTTCTTCCATTAGCTGATCGAGAAGTTCGTCGCAGTTCATTATTGCTAATTTTCTTAAAATTAATATTATTATACTGACAAGTCTCATAAGTCTAACATATTGCCAAGCGCACCACCCGATACTTATGATCACCGTTATGCTCGCAACAAAGCTCGCAGCGGAGCAACAAATTGTTAACAATTGCTCAGCATTGTTAAGCATTTTCTCAGCATTGTTAAGTATTTGTTAAGCATTGTTCAACATTGTTCAGCAATTGCTCAGCATTTATTCAGCATTTGTTAAGCATTGTTCAGCATTTGTTAAGCATTGTTCAGCATTTGTTAAGCATTTGCTAATTAATTTTATAATTTTTTAAAATTAATTATAAAATTAATTAATAACTTTATAAGCAGTTCGTTGATCAGTCTTCGATTTTGAGTTGTGCGTCTGTAATTATATATAAGTACACGTTCAATGCGCCATTTCCATCCACCTCTTTGGTTATCTGGATCGTCACACCCTCGCTAGCGTTCTCAACTTGGCGTCCGCTACCGTGTATTTGGTCATCGTCGCTGGCTCGCATGTCTAGCCATAACGCGTATTTGGTAGTCAGGAACTCCGCGAGGGAGACGGCCGAGAGCTGAAGGTCTTTGGCAACCGCGGCAACCTCCGGGGAACTCTTAGAGCCGGAAGCAAACTGCTTTCTGACTTCGTCCCACTGCTGGTGCGCGCGAAGACCCGCGCTGTAGAGTTGATTGGGGACTCCCTCGATCGTCACCTTGACATTTGTGATTTTGGGGTTATAGAATTTGTCGTTTTTTCTAGCCCCAAGCGCGAACCGAGCATCCTCGAACAGCATCAGTATACCTTTCATCTAGCGGGCGGGTACGTTGACATTAATATTCCACAATGTATCGCTTTTGTCTTTCGTCATCTTGCGGAACTCAGTCGTAAAGTATGGCAACGCGCCCATTGTACTGGGATCTGATCAATCGCGCGAGTTCGGGCATCGTGACCATGTCGTACTCCAGTGAAACATTGTCGATCGTATACTTCGATGCTATGTCGGTGGCTATGAGAGCTCGGCCGTAGTCGTTGAACGTTAGTTCGTATTCGAGGCGGTCCGCCAAAGCACTCTGATAGTATGGCATGTGACTCTCCAGCAACTCAAAGTCGAGCTGGATGTAGAAGCGGTTGCCGTAAGCGTTGTTATCTGCCTTGTTATCACTCGCGTTGTTATCTGCCTTGTTACCAGCCCCGATTCTAAGTTTGGTTACGTTCTTATTTTTGCTGGTGTCAATACCCTGATAGACCGCGTTTTCGCGCTCTTGCGCCGTCTTCCACAGGTCCTGATAGCAATGATAGACGTCGCTGTCATCGATCGACATCACCTCATTACCAGAAATCTTTATCATGGTCTTCTTGACGATGGCGCGACCTAGGTTCTGAACGACGGTTCGGTCCACGTCTGTCGACGTCAGCGAAATAGTGAAAGCGAGGCGAACAGTCCCCGGCACAATGACGTCGCTAGCTCCGAGTTTGGGGAAGCGGACTAATAGCTGCTGGTTCTGTTCGATCGTCGATGGGTTGTTCGTAATAACGACACTCTGTCTCACGCCTTTCACCCCAAGGGGCTCCCGCAGTCTGCGGTATGGATTGAGTTTGCGACCGTATTGATTCGCAGACATAATTTAGTGAAACTATTAAACCTGTATGGTTTTGTCTTTAATACATAATTATATAATTATAAAGATGGCTGATTACGATATTGACATCGACGAATTCGGCAGAGACGATGTCCGAAATGATGATGATGACGTGGATGATGATAACGAAACGCCCTTCATGGATACTCCAGTTCCAATCCAATCGCGATTGGAGCAAATAGGTGGCGCTACCAACACCATTTGTCTAAGTCGAGAATTACTCGAGTCAGCTGTAGACGACTACTACAACAGTTTGGCAGAAGAAGGTATGGTCCTGGCTGTCGGCCGCGACTACTCCAAGTTCGAATTGGATCGGCGTGGTAGGTTGCGACTAAAAGCATCAAATATCGAGCTCATCAACATGAGGACCGGAAAACCTCTATCGCTGAACACCATTGCCGGAATCCGGGGTGGTGGCGAAATCGTAAGGGATGAACTCGGATTCGTAGATTGGCAGAGGGGTAAAACAATTATGCCGGCCCGCGCTGTAGAGGCCCTACAGTCTACCGACGAAACGATGACGAAGATGGCCACAGCGATAGAAACTGTCGAGCTCAACGAGGTCCCTCGTGTAGCCACCCACGCTATTCACACAATGGAGCTCAACGAAAGCGAGATAGATGGAATACTCAGCACGATGGATGACCCACCGTTATCTCTTCGCGAACTCCGAGGACTCGATAAAGCTCTGCAAACGGTCTAGGGTGAACTGGTCCTTAACCTCGCAAAACTCACGGCGCTGGATGAACATATCCCGCTAGAAGAAAGGAAACTGGAGGAAGCCCGTGGCGATAGAGAATCTACCGAGCGAATCACCGAACGCCTGCAGTCGTTGCGGGATGAAAGAGCCGCTCGCTCGGAGGCTGCATCGGCTGGCCGTGAGGCTCTCCGCACCCAAATAAGTTGGATCCGCGAAACAATCTCGAGGGTTCTGCACAAGGAGACGACACTCGGTGAGCGTCTTCGCACTCTGTTCAGAGAGCAGGGCATCACGATAGCAAGCATCCTCGCGGCTCTCGGCATGACTATATCGACTATAGTTCTAGCTTTCACTGGTGGTGCGACTGCACCCACACCATCACCCGCGCCAGCACCCACTCCATCACCCGCGCCAACACCCGCGCCATCCGGTGGAGCCAAGGAGTGGGTAACAAAACATCTAAAAGCCCTCGCCAGTCTCCTGGCTAAGTTAGCCTGAAAGGCGGCTGCCGCGCTGCCTGGGCTGATCGGGGGTGTCGTCTCCTACTTGTTATCTATATTATCAAAAACGGCCGGATGGCTCGCCAAAAACACTTGGTCTTTAATCGTGTTGATCGCCTGTCTCCTACTATTCTCCGCCCGAGAGTTCCTAAAACCAAAGCACAAATAGTCCGACCGCCACGAGGGATACTCCGAGCCCTAATTTCTCCTCCTCATGAACTGTGACACTATTTTCGAACAAACTTGCTGGGGTACTTGGCGCTGGTGCATCAATTCCTATTGTGTCAACATGCTCGGGTTCAACAGTGTTGAGGGTGGAACTTGCAGTGACACTAGTTCCTAAGGAACTTGCTGGGGTGCTTTGCATTGGGGTGATTGCTTGCAGTTTTATGAAATCGTTTCCATGCGTGGTGCGCTTGATGATATCCGCGTTCACGTTCCCATTGTGGCCGATTTTTTGCTTGACGGTGGCGATTACGATCTGATTATTGTAACCGTCATCCGGGTCGTCTCGTAGTATCATATTGCTCGGTGCCATATAAAGACCTATTCCAAATACATAGTCTACTGGGGTGCTGGCATTCTGTAAAACGTCTTGATACCGCTTGATCGCAGACGGGAGGTCCACCGGAGATGAGATGGAGTCCTCGATATTTGCCAAGAACTGTTTTTGTGCGTCAAACGCCTTCCCGTCCTCTATTATAGAACTGAGCGCTTGCGCTTGTGCGCCGAGGACGGCCGAGACGTATGTGCGATTGGAGTCGTTGAGGCGGGTAACACCGGCCTGATTAAATCCAGTGCTTTTATCTAACATAAATGATCCCCACGCGGTATTTACCCACGCAGGTTGCTGAATGAAATCAACGTGGGCCGATTTGAAAGACCATGGTACTGGTGGCACGAAGTCGGTATTCTTTGGTTTTATTGGTGGTGGTGGATCCTTTGGGTGGATCACAAACCCCATACCCGTTATGTAAACGTCACCTAAACCGAAAGTGTACCAGAATTCTTTCTGTCTCCAGTCCGCGTCTTTTGAAACGTTAAATTCGTTACACAGTCTTTCGAACGCCCTACGGTCGTATGTGTTGGAAATGGGATTCCGTCCGTCGTCTTGAGGTAGTGGAGTACCTAGTTCCTTTAAAAGTCTTCTAATGGTATAATACACATGAAAGTTGTAGACACTTCGGAGCATGACATTCTTGGATGTCAGATGGTCTTGATGTGAAACTCCACATCCGGCTGTTGCGCACCATACAGTGAAATTTAGCTGATTCTGCCAAAACTGCATCGGTGTTGCTTTCCACCCGTTCACGGCCACCATTGTAGTAATCTTGGGCATCCTATATTGTTCAAACATGTTAGGAAAATTGGTGGTAAAGGCCCTGTCCGATCTAACTGTTATAGTTGGGTGTACAAGGAGGTTAGCAACATCTTTTTGTGTGTATTTACCACCAACTTTGTATTTTGCATTAGAGTTAAAGCTAAATGCTTTGGTATCCATTGAAATATATTATTATGTTCGCTACTATCACTAATGTTCAAAAAGAGAGTTGTGAACTTCAAAAGTCAATCGACAACTGCTGCGGAAAACGCAGGGTAGGTCTTAGATCAATCACCTTCACGGTTGGGTGGCAGAATGTGGGAAAGAGTGAAGGGTTTTACTATGTGACGGATGAACAACAATTAGGTGTAAAGCTGCCTCACGGACTGTGGGGAATAAGACAGCTCAAAGATTTTGTCAACTCAGAGCTTGACGGTATAATCAACCTCACAGTATCGAAGGCTACCGGGCTCGCAACAATGACCATCGGACCTGATAGTAATGTAGTGGTCTCCCCGGGGTTGGGTATTCAACTCGGTTTTAGAGAGACATACTCGGCAAATAAAGGAGTGTTTACCCCGGGTGAGTACGTCGGTGATAACCCGGTGGACTTCACCTTCACTAAAACTCTCAGGGTGCACTTGGATCGGGTGAACACATCGTATAACATGGTAGACGGATCCCCCAGCACATTACTGAAAAACGTGCAAGCCAGTGATTGTTTCTTTGGGGAGGCTGTGACCTTAGACTTCCCACACCCCGAGATGAAAGTTTTAGAATCGGAGCACATCCACGAATTCTCGATGATCAAGCGAGAAAGTTGAATAACTGTATTCTTATATTTAAGGGTGGGAAATGGCTCGAAGTAACTATTACCCGATTTCGGTAGTTCTCGAAATTTCCAATTGAGTATAGGTGCCCCAATATTATAATTTAATTTAAATAAAATTAATTATTATGAGTATATACGGACCAGGTAGTTCTTCCAATTCCAATCGGGATTGGGTGACAGATTCAAAGAATTTGGAACCGGCAGACGGGGGATTCGTCCCGACAGAGAGCGACTTTTTAACTACCGGAAAAACCAAGGCCCTGATCAATAAAACTATATCGAAGGCCACAAACGGTATTCACAGTAGTATAGCAGATGTTAGAGTAGAAGTGCTAACGGCGACTGCACAAGTTGGGGAAGAGGCCCGGGCGAAAATTGAGGGAGTCCGAACGGATATTGAGAAAGATCAGGCGACCCTTACGGAGGCTTATAAGGTGTTGCGCTCAGAGGACTCTCTCATCAGAGAAGCAGCACTTACTAAACTAGGAGGAAAAATAACCGAATTTCGAAAAGGGGCCCGGTTGGGGATTGAGGGAGTCCGAACGGGTATTGAGAAAGCCCGAGAAGACCACCAGGCGGCCTTATGGATGCTTATGGGGTGTTGTGCACAGAGTACTCTCTCAACAGAGAAGCATCACTTACTGAACTCGGTGAAAAAATAACAGAATTTCAAAAAGAGGCCCGGTTGGGGGTTGAGGGAATCCGAACGGGTATTGAGAAAGACCAGGCGGCCCTTACGGAGGCTTATTAGGTGTTGCGCTCAGAGGACTCTGCAGCACTTACTAAACTAAACGAAAAAATAACAGAATGTCGAAAAGAGAACCGGTTGGGGGTTGAGAAAGCCCGAGAAAATCACCAGGCGCCCCTAATAGAGGCTTATAGGGTGTTGCGCTCAGAGGACTCTGCAGCACTTGCTGAACTAGGTGAAAAAATAACAAAATTTCGGGAAGAGGCCCGGTTGGGTATTGAGGGAGGTATTGATGGAAAAATAACCGAAGTTTCCGATAAACTGAAACGTGTTCGTAGAGCCGCGAATAAAGCACTTGAGGAGACCTCTGTAAAAATTCATGCTGAGGCCCATACCTCTATCGGGGGGCTTGCCGGATTGGTGAAAACATTGAAAACGCAAAAATGTGTCATCACAGTATGGGCTGAGAAGCGGGGCTCCTTGAATGAGGGGGTCTATGAATATTATTTCGGTGTCAACGCGACCAATAAATATGGGGGGTACGTCATGACAGCTCCAGGTACACTTCTCCGAATGGCGGTCTGCTCGGTTAATGCTAATGGTAAACCTGTGGGCACGGTCATCGTAAATCTTGTAGTGGATGGTGAAGAACGGGCAATTGGAGTCAATAAACTCGCTGGAGATAGTTCAGCGATGGTTTTGTTCGCCGGTGACGATCCAATTAGACTTTCAGAAGGTAATATTATTAACTTTGTTACGAAAATCGCTGACCCCGCGAGTTGTTCCACTATTGTTACATTGTTAATTGAACTTGATTTATAATTAACGAATCACCGCTTCCGATTGTCAATACCACTCTATCAACACTGTATCCAATTGTCAATCCAATTCACGAAAGAAGTTCAGATTTTAGGTTGAATAATATCGTCGCTATGCAGGATATTTTAGGTAGAGAATATGCAAATAGAAAAAGACACGCTAAAAAATATAAGCGCGCGGCAAACATAGCTGAAGCATCTAGTACGGTTCTGGCAAGTTTATCTGTAATGAGTGGTGCGGGGACTGCTGCAACGCTATCTACAATTGTAACGGTTCCATTTGCAGGGGTTTTGAGTGAAATTACCGTTTTATCTGGAATACTTTGTATGGTAATTAGGGCGGCGGGTGGAAAACTCGAGAAAAAAAGTAGAAAACATGATAGAATATCCATTCTCGCTAGGTCTAAGAAAAATAGCATCGACGTTATAGTGTCCAAAGCGTTGGCCGATAAGAAAATATAAAATTTAGAGTTTGAATCCGTAGTGGAAGAAATGGGGAGATATGAAGAATTAAAAAATGATATTAGAATCAAAGCGCGCGCCACCATGCCCAAAATTGAGTGTACTGATTGGGATAAATTTAGGGTAAAACTTGGAAATAAAGTCGGAGGAAATGTTACAGCACCACATTCCTGAAATTGTGATATTTTAGTAAATATTTTTTAAAGCAGTAAACAAATTTTGCATACCTATACAACACGTGTTTTTCACTGAGAATTACGCCGTAATCGTATAACAAATTCATCCGAGCATTTCGCTGTAATCGCCTCACTAAGTGTTTATAACTAACCTGTGTACACACCGTCTGTGTACACACCGTCTGTGTAAATCAATAGCCGTTTACATACCACTGATAAGGAGAAATACACTCGGCTATAAATAGCCGTCTGTTTACCTCTGCTATAAATCAATAGTCGTTTACATACCACCGATAAGGAGAAATACACTCGGCTATAAATAGCCGTCTGTTTACCTCGGCTATAAATCAATATAGTCGTTTACATAACCACCGGTAAGGAGAAATACACTCGGCTATAAATAGCCGTCTGTTTACCTCGGCTATTGATTTTACACATGTTGGTTGCATAGTTATGTAAATTTGTTTACTGCACCAATATAATTAATTATTATTAATTGTTCAGCTTTAAATTATTATTAATTTTTACAAAATTGATAAAATGACGAACCATTCCGGAAATTCGTGAACCTCTGTAAGTGTTTATAAATAATTATAATTTGCACACCATTTGTATGTTGTATAGGAAACTGATGAGCATATATACGTTTGTTAACCTTTCAACAATTGGTCTCATCTTGTGTGTGCCATGTTGTTGATCCGGTATGACGTCCGTCTCGTCTGTTTAATGGTAGCAGTCTCTAAATGTGTGTGAATTTGGTGATGTAATTGCATAGCTCAAAGGTGCCGGCCTAAAAGATTTCTGCCTAAGAGCTTGCAATTTCGGAAACCAAATTCACAAAATAGGCTTGCCTTACTTCGTCGGTTTCTCTGAATTGAGGAATTGGCAATGGTGTTAAAGGCGACCCGTAAAACGAGACTGTGAGCCAACAGATGCGTGGGCTGGGTGCCGGCTAAGAAATATACCCAGTCGCCGGGGGTGTGTGCACGAGTGGAGGTTTTGTTGTGCTTGTTCAATAATAATGTTTCAATATCTTATAAGCGATATACTAAAAATGTGTATTCGTAAGCAAATCGTTGGGTTTTAACAATGTTATATAATACACCGTAGTTTCATATCCTATGCGCATTATCCGTCTTAATGTTTGTATTTCCCTCTTGTATAGTTCGCATAATTGCCGGTATAATATTGTAAATGCAACGTTTTTATCGGAGCGTAATAAATTACGCTGATATTTCATGTATTCGATATTTTCTAGTGTTTTCAATTTATAGAATTTATATATAGGACTATAACCCCCGTATTCTTCGTATAATTCTGCAACACATTATTAAAAACTTTCAATTCACATTGTATTTTATTATCCATTTTCTCTAATAATAGTGGTATAATTGATAGTGTTTTCTGTTCAATTTCCAATATAATTGGGACTACAATATTATTTTGACTCACTCTTTTCAAAATTATTTACTCTAAAATTCATAAATTTGCTGTCGGATACAATTTTCTCGTTAACCAATTTTTGAATTTTTCGGGGGTGGTGGGGGTAGTATAGAGGGTTGAAAATTATACCACCGTAGTTGGTATCATTTTGACTCCCTCTGTACTACTCATCGTGCTAAGCACATGTCACGCGAAACCCGAAGGCCGAGAGACGACAACGCGGCACAAACATGTACTTCACGATCAGCGGTGTACGGTCCCAAAATGAAAGCAACAGTACGTGAAATACATAAAAAATTAAACAAATGGAACGAAAACGCTACAACAACTGTAGCAAGAAGAGAAAAATACGCACCCGACCCGGGAATCGAACCTGGCACCTCCCACTTACAAGGCAGTCGCTCTACCGACTGAGCTAACCGGCCACAGATACATATCTTCTCTCCTGAGTTACTAGATTCGTACCGTGACATACTCCCTCGCCAAATTGAAATTTGGGTACAGTGATTATCTGTGGGACAATCTTAGAGTATATGTCAGTCACAGTCCCTCGTTCGGCGCCAAATGTAGCAGGAACAGAAAAATATGCACCAGACCCGGGACTCGAATCCGGCACCTGCCGCTTACAAGGTGGTCGCTCTACTGATTGAGCTAACCGGGAACAGATACATATCTTCTCTCCTGAGTTACTAGGTCCGTACCGTGACACATCTATTCCCCAATGAATTACCGAGAAAACATGACAGCCTGAAATTGAGGAGATGTAATTAAGAGTTAATGCAGATTGGTATACCACACACTGCTCACATCGATACAGTCCTAGGCAATGCCGACTGCTATCTTTCCAGCCAGCAGAGAGAGAGACAGAGACAGCGAGAGAGAGACAGAGAGAGAGAGAGAGAGAGAGAGAAGAGAGAGAGAGAGAGAGAGAGATGCAATCGATGTTCTCTTATTATTTTCCTATGTTCTCTTATTATTTTCCCATACAATCCCTATCGTGATAACATTGTTCTATGAAGAAATTGCGAATGACATTCACAATCATACTTACTTTTGTTGGTTCAATTTACGTACTTTAGAGACACCTCTAGATGACAAAATAACAACAAGAACAAATGGCGGCAACAGGGAATGATTCCGAGATATACGACAAACGGGATACGGAGGAGCGAAAGCTTCTCCGTAGACAGTATAGATCATTTATTGATGAACTAAACCGTACGTATGTCAAGTAACAGTAGCGCAAACTCATATACATGAGTGACCGGGTGTATGTGTGGGGGGGGGGGGGGGGGGGGGGGGGGGGGGTGAAATGAAATTATTATGGAGCTTTTCTCAAAAAGTTGTTGAAAATACCAAAAACATTTGGTATTTTCAGCAACTTTTGAGAAAAGCTCCATAATAATTTATGGGCGATCTGGATAAAAAATAGAGGGGGAGGTCATTTGGAGGTGGTATATAGCCGATGATGGGGGTATGGAAGAGA
>JAQRGA010000295.1:0-19576 GCA_029237695.1 Conchocele bisecta | reverse complement strand
CAACATACCCTCAATTCGTATTTGGCCATTTCTGATCAATGGGAAACAGGTCAGATGGCCCTGGAATGAGCATTCATCAATTAATACGATGTAAAATCTGAATAAAATACAAAATCAACTACAAAAAATTCATTAAACAATTAAAATGAATTTTAATCAGCAGAAAGTGTAATATTTATAAATTTCACCGGTGCCATTATACGAAACTAGCGGCTAACTGGTCACTGCTACCTTAAGGATGCGGACCCCTTTTTTTCACTGCACATTTTCTGTCATTTGCTAGTAGGGTGGTCAATTCCAAACAGAATAAACCTAATATTAAATGTATATTGTGTAGAAGTGCCCGTCACAAATTAATTTTAAGGGTGGTGGTGGTACAGCTTCGGAAAGTGGTCAAATTTGTGTCGAAACAGCATTTTGCTACAACAGTGTTACTGCTGATGTGTTGCTATGTAAGGAGGCGCAAACTATACGAGCACTTCATTACACTGCTTAGCAAGCACTACAGCTGCTTCACATGTATTAGCAAGATATGTATGTGACCTTGAACCAGTAAAAACTGTGCATATTTTCGAGAAATTATCGGCAGATTTGAACATTTTCATAATGTCAACGACATACAAGTTCTTTCAAGGGCCTTCAGTAGGTTCAAGACCCTACTAAGAGATACAAAATACACCTAGTAGCACAGTACTTGGTGTTTATTGCTCGTCAATAAACTTAAAAACGGTAAAATAATAGCTATCGGACAATAGCAGAGCTCTACCATTTCACACACCCACTGCTGCGACAAGGCCACATTCACAGAGTGCACATTTAATGTAAAAGGATGGAGTAAATCGAGCATAGAAAGTAGGTCAATGTCAGTTCAAGGTCACATGTACATTGGCTTCATATGAGTACCACAAATTGATGAAGTAGCACAAGCATGGTCGGCTTAGTGGCTGTATTTGGTGCGAAACCGACCGAAATACGTAAAATGATCCGCCAAACTAGCAGAAAATGTAGGTCAAGGTTGAATGAAGGTCACCCGAGAGACAATGGTTTAAGGTGGATCACAGCAGGGCAATGTCATTCAAGGCTTTCAGAGTCTAATAGGGAGGGTAGCTGGTCAGACAAATGGAAAAAGTAACTCTGAAACAAGTGTGCAGGCATACAGGTCACTGTTTACGACACCGCGGGCCAACTAGTTTCAGCCCAATGTGAAAATACACTAACCGAGATGCTATTTCTTGTTCTTCTACTGGTCTGGTTATTTCTTGCCAGATGGCTACCATCCAGGTACAGGCTAGCAGCAGCTTAAATGGAATAAGTGACACATACAGCCGATCGGGTAAACATGAGACATTCAGTGAAAGATGCGGTCCCAACTGTGTGGACTAAGGCAGTCAATCTACACAAAATAGACATTTCTGTTATTAAGTAGATCTACATTTAACACAAATTCAGAGAAATGTCCTTCAACTACACTTTCCAGGCTAATCGGTTGTGCTAACACAGTCAAATCCGTCCAGAAAATCATCAAGATATCAAACATCAGAATTTCACCATTTAGTTGTTGTATTTTCAGCTTGAGAGGCTTCCCTGCTAAAAATGGCTCAAAACATTCATCAGACACATGTCAGCTGTCCTGAAATGGTATTTTCAATGTCGATAAATGTTTACGTCAACATTGAAATGTAACAAATGACAGAAATGGCAAATTTAGGAAATCATGTTTTGCCTTAAGGGGGCAGTGACCAGTTAATTTAAAATTATCAATTTCACGCTCGGACAGTATGCATTTAATTCAATATTCCAAATAAGTGGGCAGACAGCAACATGAGTTCGACATTTGTGACCTAGACACACTAGAAGCTTTTACATAAACACAAATATGCTGCTGCATTAGTGCTCCTTACCTATGCAGGAATGTGAAATATCTTGGTGCAGCCTCTTTAAAATTGTCCAATTCTGATGTAAAATATTCACTTTAAAACCATGCCGTGCCACGCTACTTGCGGAACTACAGATTGAATGTTGTATGTGTTCTCAATCATCATCCAGAGGCAAATGCACTATCATGGTGCAAACCAGTTCCCATCCATGAGTTTTCTCTCAAATAAATTCTTGTTTGAAACTCCCAGAAAAATCTGTTGTTTTCATTAGTTTTTGTCACAACATACCCTCAATTCGTATTTGGCCATTTCTGATCAATGGGAACAGGTCAGATGGCCCTGGAAATGAGCATTCATCAATTAATACGATGTAAAATCTGAAAAAATAAAATGAAAATCAACTACAAAAAATTCATTAAACAATTAAAATGAATTTTAATCAGCAGAAATGTAATATTTTATATTTCACCGGTGCCATTATACGAAACTAGCGGCTAACTGGTCACTGCTACCTTAAGGATGCGGACCCCTTTTTTTCACTGCACATTTTCTGTCATTTGCTAGTAGGGTGGTCAATTCCAAACAGAATAACCTAATATTAAATGTATATTGTGTAGAAGTGCCCGTCACAAATTAATTTTAAGGGTGGTGGTGGTACAGCTTCGGAAAGTGGTCAAATTTGTGTCGAAACAGCATTTTGCTACAACAGTGTTACTGCTGATGTGTTGCTATGTAAGGAGGCGCAAACTATACGAGCACTTCATTACACTGCTTAGCAAGCACTACAGCTGCTTCACATGTATTAGCAAGATATGTATGTGACCTTGAACCAGTAAAAACTGTGCATATTTTCGAGAAATTATCGGCAGATTTGAACATTTTCATAATGTCAACGACATACAAGTTCTTTCAAGGGCCTTCAGTAGGTTCAAGACCCTACTAAAGAGATACAAAATACACCTAGTAGCACAGTACTTGGTGTTTATTGCTCGTCAATAAACTTAAAAACGGTAAAATAATAGCTATCGGACAATAGCAGAGCTCTACCATTTCACACCCACTGCTGCGACAAGGCCACATTCACAGAGTGCACATTTAATGTAAAAGGATGGAGTAAATCGAGCATAGAAAGTAGGTCAATGTCAGTTCAAGGTCACATGTACATTGGCTTCATATGAGTACCACAAATTGATGAAGTAGCACAAGCATGGTCGGCTTAGTGGCTGTATTTGGTGCGAAACCGACCGAAATACGTAAAATGATCCGCCAAACTAGCAGAAAATGTAGGTCAAGGTTGAATGAAGGTCACCCGAGAGACAATGGTTTAAGGTGGATCACAGCAGGGCAATGTCATTCAAGGCTTTCAGAGTCTAATAGGGAGGGTAGCTGGTCAGACAAATGGAAAAAAAAGTAACTCTGAACAAGTGTGCAGGCATACAGGTCACTGTTTACGACACGCGGCAACTAGTTTCAGCCAATGTGAAAAACACTCTAACCGAGATGCTATTTCTTGTTCTTCTATGGTCTGGTTATTCTTGCCAGATGGCTACCATCCAGGTACAGGCTAGCAGCAGCTTAAAATGGAATAAGTGACACATACAGCCGAGTCGGGTAAACATGAGACATTCAGTGAAAGATGCGGTCCCAACTGTGTGGACTAAGGCAGTCAATCTACACAAAATAGACATTTCTGTTTATTAAGTAGATCTACATTTAACACAAATTCAGAGAAATGTCCTTCAACTACACTTTCCAGGCTAATCGTTGTGCAACACAGTCAAATCCGCCAGAAAATCATCAAGATATCAAAACATCAGAATTTCACCATTTAGTTGTTGTATTTTCAGCTTGAGAGGCTTCCCTGCTAAAAATGGCTCAAAACATTCATCAGACACATGTCAGCTGTCCCTGAAATGGTATTTTCAATGTCGATAAATGTTTACGTCAACATTGAAATGTAACAAATGACAGAAATGGCAAATTTAGGAAATCATGTTTTGCCTTAAGGGGGCAGTGACAGTTAATTTAAAAATTATCAATTTTCACGCCCTCGGACAGTATGCATTTAATTCAATATTCCAAATAAGTGGGCAGACAGCAACATGAGTTCGACATTTGTGACCTAGACACACTAGAAGCTTTTACATAAACACAAATATGCTGCTGCATTAGTGCTCCTTACCTATGCAGGAATGTGAAATATCTTGGTGCAGCCTCTTTAAAATTGTCCAATTCTGATGTAAAATATTCACTTTAAAACCATGCCGTGCCACGCTACTTGCGGAACTACAGATTGAATGTTGTATGTGTTCTCAATCATCATCCAGAGGCAAATGCACTATCATGGTGCAAACCAGTTCCCATCCATGAGTTTTCTCTCAAATAAATTCTTGTTTGAAACTCCCAGAAAAATCTGTTGTTTTCATTAGTTTTTGTCACAACATACCCTCAATTCGTATTTGGCCATTTCTGATCAATGGGAACAGGTCAGATGGCCCTGGAATGAGCATTCATCAATTAATACGATGTAAAATCTGAATAAAATAGAAAATCAACTACAAAAAATTCATTAAACAATTAAAATGAATTTTAATCAGCAGAAAGTGTAATATTTATAAATTTCACCGGTGCCATTATACGAAACTAGCGGCTAACTGGTCACTGCTACCTTAAGGATGCGGACCCCTTTTTTTCACTGCACATTTTCTGTCATTTGCTAGTAGGGTGGTCAATTCCAAACAGAATAAACCTAATATTAAATGTATATTGTGTAGAAGTGCCCGTCACAAATTAATTTTAAGGGTGGTGGTGGTACAGCTTCGGAAAGTGGTCAAATTTGTGTCGAAACAGCATTTTGCTACAACAGTGTTACTGCTGATGTGTTGCTATGTAAGGAGGCGCAAACTATACGAGCACTTCATTACACTGCTTAGCAAGCACTACAGCTGCTTCACATGTATTAGCAAGATATGTATGTGACCTTGAACCAGTAAAAACTGTGCATATTTTGCGAGAAATTATCGGCAGATTTGAACATTTTCATAATGTCAACGACATACAAGTTCTTCAAGGGCCTTCAGTAGGTTCAAGACCCTACTAAGAGATACAAAATACACCTAGTAGCACAGTACTGGTGTAGTTATTGCTCGTCAATAAACTTAAAAACGGTAAAATAATAGCTATCGGACAATAGCAGAAGCTCTACCATTTCACACCCACTGCTGCGACAAGGCCACATTCACAGAGTGCACATTTAATGTAAAAGGATGGAGTAAATCGAGCATAGAAAGTAAGGTCAATGTCAGTTCAAGGTCACATGTACATTGGCTTCATATGAGTACCACAAATTGATGAAGTAGCACAAGCATGGTCGGCTTAGTGGCTGTATTTGGTGCGAAACCGACCGAAATACGTAAAATGATCCGCCAAACTAGCAGAAAATGTAGGTCAAGGTTGAATGAAGGTCACCCGAGAGACAATGGTTTAAGGTGGATCACAGCAGGGCAATGTCATTCAAGGCTTTCAGAGTCTAATAGGGAGGGTAGCTGGTCAGACAAATGGAAAAAGTAACTCTGAAACAAGTGTGCAGGCATACAGGTCACTGTTTACGACACCGCGGGCCAACTAGTTTCAGCCCAATTGTGAAAATACACTAACCGAGATGCTATTTCTTGTTCTTCTACTGGTCTGGTTATTCTTGCCAGATGGCTACCATCCAGGTACAGGCTAGCAGCAGCTTAAATGGAATAAGTGACACATACAGCCGAGTCGGGTAAACATGAGACATTCAGTGAAAGATGCGGTCCCAACTGTGTGGACTAAGGCAGTCAATCTACACAAAATAGACATTTCTGTTATTAAGTAGATCTACATTTAACACAAATTCAGAGAAATGTCCTTCAACTACACTTTCCAGGCTAATCGTTGTGCAACACAGTCAAATCCGTCCAGAAAATCATCAAGATATCAAACATCAGAATTTCACCATTTAGTTGTTGTATTTTCAGCTTGAGAGGCTTCCCTGCTAAAATGGCTCAAAACATTCATCAGACACATGTCAGCTGTCCTGAAATGGTATTTTCAATGTCGATAAATGTTTACGTCAACATTGAAATGTAACAAATGACAGAAATGGCAAATTTAGGAAATCATGTTTTGCCTTAAGGGGGCAGTGACCAGTTAATTTTTAATTTAAAATTATCAATTTCACGCCCTCGGACAGTATGCATTTAATTCAATATTCCAAATAAGTGGGCAGACAGCAACATGAGTTCGACATTTGTGACCTAGACACACTAGAAGCTTTACATAAACACAAATATGCTGCTGCATTAGTGCTCCTTACCTATGCAGGAATGTGAAATATCTTGGTGCAGCCTCTTTAAAATAAATTGTCCAATTCTGATGTAAAATATTCACTTTAAAACCATGCCGGCCACGCTACTTGCGGAACTACAGATTGAATGTTGTATGTGTTCTCAATCATCATCCAGAGGCCAAATGCACTATCATGTGCAAACCGTTCCATCCATGAGTTTTCTCTCAAATAATTCTTGTTTGAAACTCCCAGAAAAATCTGTTGTTTTCATTAGTTTTTGTCACAAACATACCCTCAATTCGTATTTGGCCATTTCTGATCAATGGGAACAGGTCAGATGGCCCTGGAATGAGCATTCATCAATTAATACGATGTAAAATCTGAATAAAATAGAAAATCAACTACAAAAAATTCATTAAACAATTAAAATGAATTTTAATCAGCAGAAAGTGTAATATTTATAAATTTCACCGGTGCCATTATACGAAACTAGCGGCTAACTGGTCACTGCTACCTTAAGGATGCGGACCCCTTTTTTTTCACTGCACATTTTCTGTCATTTGCTAGTAGGGTGGTCAATTCCAAACAGAATAAAACCTAATATTAAATGTATATTGTGTAGAAGTGCCCGTCACAAATTAATTTTAAGGGTGGTGGTGGTACAGCTTCGGAAAGTGGTCAAAATTTGTGTCGAAACAGCATTTTGCTACAACAGTGTTACTGCTGATGTGTTGCTATGTAAGGAGGCGCAAACTATACGAGCACTTCATTACACTGCTTAGCAAGCACTACAGCTGCTTCACATGTATTAGCAAGATATGTATGTGACCTTGAACCAGTAAAAACTGTGCATTATTTTGTCGGAGAAATATCGGCAGAATTTGAAACATTTTCCATAATGGTCAACGACATACAAGTTACTTTCAAGGGCCTTCCAGTAGGTTTCAAGACCCTACTAAGAGATACAAAATACACCTAGTATCACAGTACTTGGGTGTTTAATTGCTCGTCAATAAACTTAAAAACGGTAAAATAATAGCTATCGGACAATAGCCAGGAGCTCTACCATTTCACACCCACTGCTGGCGACAAGGCCAACATTCACAGAGTGCACATTTAATTGTAAAATAAGGATGGAGTAAATCGAGCAATAGAAAGTAAGGTCCAATGTCAGTTTCAGGTCACATGTACATTGGGCTTCATATGTAGTAACCAAAACAAATTGATGAAGTAGCACAAGCATGGTCCGGCTTAGTGGCGTTATTAGGTGGCGAAACCAGAACCGAAATACGTAAAATGATCCGCCTCAAACTAAGCAGAAAATGTAGGTCAAGGTTGAATGAAATGGTTCACCCAGAGGGACCAATGGTTTTAAGGTGGATCACAGCAGGGCGAATTGTCATTCAAGGCTTTCAGACGTCGAAATAGGGAGGGTAGCTTGGTCAAGAACAAAATGGGAAAAAGTAACTCCTTGAAACAATGTGTGCAGGCATAACAGGTCCACTGTTTACGACCCCACCGCGGGCCAACGAAGTTTCAGCCCAATGTGAAAATACACTAACCGAAGATGCCTAATTTCTTGTTTCTTTCTAACTGGTCTGGTTAAATTCTTGCCAGATTGGCTAACCATCCAGGTACAGGCTATCTGCAGCTTAAATGGAAAATAAGTGACACATACAGCCGAGTCGGGTAAACATGATACATTTCAGTGAAAAGATCGGTCCCTTAACTGTGTGTACCTAAGGCTGTCAATCTACACAAAATAGACATTTCTGTTATTAAGTTATATCTACAATTAACACAAATTGCAGATAAATTTGTTCCTCAACAACTTTCATTCCAGGCTAAATCGTTTTGTGCAACACAGTCAAAATCCGTCCAGAAAATCATCAAGAAATATCAAACATCAAAGAATTTCACCATTTAAGTTGTTGTATTTTCATCTTGAGAAAAGGCATTCCTGCTAAAATGGCTCCTAACATTCATCAGACACATGTCAGCCTGTCCTAGAAATGGTATTTTTCCGAATGTCGATAAATGTTTATACCGTCAACATTGAAATGTAACAAATGACAGAAATGGCAAATTTAAGGCAAATCAAGTTTTTTGGCCTTAAGGGGTGCAGTGACCCATTAATTTAAAATTAATCAATTTCACGCCCTCGGACAGTATGCAATTTAATTCAATATTCCAAATAATGTTGGGCAAGACAGCAACATGAGTTTCGACATTTGTGACCTAGACACACTAGAAGAGCTTTTACATAAATCACAAATATGCTCTGCTTATTAGTGCTCCTTAACCTATGCAAATGGAATGTGAAATATCTTTGGTGCAGCCTCCTTTAAAATTGTCCAAGAGTTCTGATGTAAAATATTCCACTTAAAAACCATGCCGTGGCCACGCTACTTGCTGGAACTACAAGAATTGAACTGTTGTATGTGTTCTCAACTCATCATCCAGAGGCAAATGCACTATCATGGTGCAAACCAGTTCCCAATCCCATGAGTTTTCTCTCAAATAAATTCTTGTTTATGAAACTCCCCTAGAAAAACATCTGTTTGTTTTTCATTAGTTTTTGTGTCACAACGATACCCTCAATTCGTATTTGGCCATTGTCTGATCAATTGGAAACCAGGGTCAGGATTGGCCCTGGAATGAGCATTATCATCAATTAATACGATGTAAAATCTGAATCAAAAATAGAAAATCAACTACAAAAAATTTCATTAAACAATTAAAATGAATTTTAATCAGCAAACGTTGTAAATATTTATAGAATTTCACAAGCGGTGGCCCTTAATACGAAGACTTTAGCGGCTAAACTTTTGTCCCACTTTTTGCTACCTTAAGGATGCGGAACCCTTTTTTTCACTTTTGCACATTTCTGTCATTTTGCTAGTAGGTGGTCAATTCCAAACAGTAATAAGTAAACCTAATATTAAAGATGTATATTGGTGTAGAAGTGCCCGTCAGCAAATTAATTTTAAGGGTGGTGGTGGTACAGCTTCGGAAAGTGGTCAAATTTGTGTCGAAACAGCATTTTTGCTACAACAGTGTTTACTGCTGAATGTTTTGTTGCTTATTGTAAGAGGAGCGCAAAACTATACGAGCACAGTTCAATACACTGCCCTTAGCAAGCACTACAGCTGCTTCACATGTATTAGCAAGATATGTATGCTGACCCTAGAACCAGTTAAAAACTTGTGCAAATTTTATTTTCGAGCAATTATCGGCAGATTTGAACATTTTCGAAATGATTCAACGCCATAAACAAGTTCTTTCAAGGGCCCCTCTCAGTAGTTCAAGACCCTTACTAAAGAATACAAAAAATACACCTAGTAGCTCAGTACTTGGTGTTTATTGCTTCGTTCTAAAAAACATTAAAAACGGTAAAATAATAGCTATCGGACAATAGCCTGAGCTCTACCATTTCACACCCACTGCTGCGACAAGGCCACATTCACAGTAGTGCACATTTAATGTCTAAAAGGATGGGAGTAAATCGAGCATAGAAAGTAGGATCTAATGTCAGTTTCAAGGTCCATAGTTACCATTGGCTTCAAATTGAGTACCACAAATTGAATGAAGTAGCACAAGCAATGGTCGGCTTAGTGGGCTGTAGATTTGGTGCGAAACCGACCGAAATACGTAAAAATGATCCGCCAAACTAGCAGAAAATGTAGGTCAAGGTTGAATGAAGGTCACCCGAGAAGACAATGGTTTAACTTAAGGTGGATCACAGCATGGGCAATGTCATTCAAGGCTTTCCAGAGATCTAATAAGGTGGAGGGTAGCTGTCAGATCAAATGGAAAAAGTAACTCCCTGAAACTAGTGGTGCAGGCATACAGGTCACTGATTTAACGACACCGGCGGCCAACCTAGTTTCAGCCCAATGTGAAAAATACCACTAACCGAGATGCTAATTTCTTTGTTTCTTCTACTTGGTCTGGTTATTCTTGCCAGATGGCTACCATCCAGGTACAGGCCCTAGCAGCAGCTTAAACTGGAATAAGTGACACAAATACCAGCCGAGTCGGGTAAACATGAATACATTCATTGTAGAAAGATTGGCGGTGTCCCAACTGGTGGTGGACTAAGGCAGATTCAATCTACACAAAATAGACATTTCCTGTTTATTAAGTAGATCTACATTTAAAGACAAATTTCAAGAAAAAAAAAAGAAATGGGTCCTTCAACTTACACTTCCAGGCTAATCGTTGTGCAACACAGTCAAATCCGTCCCAGAAAATCATCAAGAGTATCAAACACATCAAAGAAATTTCACCAATTTAGTTTTTGTTTATTTTCAGCTTGAGAGGGCTTCCCTGCTAAAATTGGCTCAAAACATTTCATCAGACACAATGTACAGCTGTTGTCCTGAAACATGGTATTTTCGATGTCGAATAAATTTTGTTTACAGTCAACATTGAAAATGTAACAAATGACAAAAGAAATGGCAAATTAACTAGGAAATCATGTTTTTTAGCCTTAATGGGGGCAGTGACCAGTTAATTTAAAATTATCCAATTTCACCGCCCTCGGACAGTATGCCATTTAATTCAATATTCCAAATAAGTTGGGCAGAACAGCAACATGAGTTACGACATTTGTGACCTAGACACACTAGAAGCTTTTACATAAACACAAATATGCCTGCTGCATTAGTGCTCCTTACCCTATGCAGGAAATTTGTGAAATATCTTGGTGCAGCCTCATTAAAAATTGTCCAATTCTGATGTAAAATATTCACTTTAAAACCATCGCCGTGCCAACGCATACTTGCGGAACTACAGAATTGAAATGATTGTATGTGGTTTCTCAATCATCATACCCAAGGAGCAAATGCACTATCATGGTGCAAACCAGTTCCCATCCCATGAGTTTTCTCTCAAATAAATTCTTGTTTAAACTCCCCAGAAAAATCTGTTTTTTTGTTTTCATTAGTTTTTGTCACAACAAATACCCTCAATTCGTAATTTGGCCATTTGTCCCTGATCAATGGAAACAGGTCAGATGGCCCTGAAAGAGCATTCATCAATTAATACGATGTAAAAATCTGAATAAAATAGAAAATCAACTACAAAAAATTCATTAAACCAATTAAAATGAATTTTTAATCAGCAGAAAAGTGTAATATTTATAAATTTTCACCGGTGCCATTCTAACGCAAACTAGCGGCGTAACTGGTTCACTGCTACCTTGTAAGGATGGCCGGACCCCTTTTTTCACTGCACATTTTATTTCTGTCATTTAGCTAGTAGGTGGTCAATTCCAAACAGAATAAACCTAATATTAAATTTTTGTATATTGGTGTAATAAGTTCCCGTCACAAATTAAATTTGTTAAGGGTGGGGTGGTGGTACAGCTTCGGAAAGTGGTCAAATTTGTGTCGAAACAGCAAATTTGCTACAACAGTGTTTAACTGCTGATGTTTTGTTGCTATGTAACGGAAGGCGCAAACTATACCGAGCACTTCATTACACTGCTTAGTCAAGCACTACAGCTGCTTCCATGTTTATTCAGCAAGATATGTAATGGTTGACCTTGAACCAGTTAAAAACTGTGCATATTTTTCGAGAAATTAATCGGCAGATTTGAAACATTTTCATAATTGTCAAACGACGATAAACAAGTTCATTTCAAGGGCTCACCCCTCAGTAGGTTCAAGACCCTACTAAAGAGATACAAAATACATCCTAGTAGCACAGTAACTTGGTGTTTATTGCTCCGTCAATTAAACTTTAAAAACGGTAAAATAATAGCTATCGGACAATAGCAGAGCTCTACCATTTCACACCCACTGCTGCGACAAGGCCAACCATTACAACAGAAGTTGCACATTTATTAAAATGGTAAAAGGATGGAGTAAAATCCGAGCAATAGAAAGTAGGTCAAATGTCAGTTCAAGGTCAACATGTAACATTGGCTTCATATTAGTAGCCACAAATTGAGTGAAGTTAGCACAACAAGCATGGTCGGCTTAGGTGGCTGTAATTTAGGTGCGAAACCGACCGTGAAATACGTAAAATGATCCGCCAAACAAGCAGAAAATGTAGGTTCAAGGTTGAATTGAAGGTCACCCGAGGGAGAATGGTTGGTTTAAGGTGGATCACAGCAGGGCAATTGGTCATTCAAGGCTTTCAGAGTCTAATAGGGAGGGTAGCTGGTCAGACCAAATGGAAAAAGTAACTCCTGAAACAAGTGTTTGTCAGGCATACAGGTCACTGTTTACCGACACCGCGGGCCCAACTAGTTTTTCAGCCCAATGGGTGAAAAATACACTAACCGAGATGCTATTTCTTGTTTCTTCTACTGTCTGGTTTATTCTTGCCAAGATGGCTACCATCCAGGTACAGGCTAGCACAGCACTTAAATGGAATAAGTGACCACATACAGCCGAGTCGGTAAGACATGAACATTCAGGTGAAAGATGCGGTCCCAAACTGTGGGTGGACTAAGGCAGTCAAATCTACACAAAATAGACATTCTCTGTTTATTAAAGTAGATCTACATTTAACACAAATTCAGAGAAATGTCCTTCAACTACACTTTCCAGGTCTAATCGTTTGTGCAACACAGTCAAATCCGTCCTGAAAATCATCAAAGATATCAAACATCAGAATTTCACCATTTAGTTTGTTGTAGTTTTCAGCTTGAGAGGCTTCCCTGCTTAAAATGGCTCAAAACATTCATCAAGACACATGGTCAGCTTTGTCCTGAAATGGTAATTTTCGAATGTCGATAAATGTTTTACGTCAACATTGAAATGTAAAAAACAAATGACATAAATAATGGCAAAATTTAGGAAATCCATGTTTTATTGCCTTAAAGGGGCAAGGTGACCGAGTTAATTTAAAACATTATACAATTTCACGCCCTCGGACAGTATGCATTTAATTCAAATTATTCCCAAATAATTGGTGGGGCAGACAGCAACATGAGTTTTTGCCGACAATTTTTGTGACCTAGACACCCACTAGAAGCTTTTACATAAACACAAATATGCTGCTGTATTAGTGCTCCCTTACCTATGCAGGAATGTGAAAAATATCTTGGTGCAAGCCATCTTTAAATTGTCCAATTCTGATGTAAAATATTCACTTTAAAACCATGCCGTGCCACGCTACTTGCGGAACTACTGATTAGAATGTTTTGTGTGTTTCTCATTCATCATCCATAAGGCAAATGCACTTATCATGGGGTGCAAAACCAGTTTCCCATCCAATGAGTTTTCTCTCAAATAAATTCGTTGATTTGAAATACCCCTCCCAGAAAATCTGTTTTTTGTTTTCATTAGTTTTTGTCCACAATCATACCCTCAAGTTCGTACTTTGGCCTGTTTCCTGATTCAATGGGAAACAGGTCAGAATGGCCCTGGAATGAGTAACATTACATGCAATTAATACGATGGTAAAATCTGAATAAAATAGAAAATCAACTACAAAAATTCATTAAACAATTAAAATGAATTTTAAATCAGCAGAAAGTGTAATAATTTATAAAAATTTTCACCGGTGCCATTATACGAAACTATCGGCTAACTGGTCACTGCTACCTTAAGGATTGCGGACCCTTTTTTTCACTGTCACATTTTCTGTCATTTGCTAGTAGGGTGGGTCAATTCCAAAGCAAAGAATAAACTCAATATTAAATGTAAATTATTGTGTAAAGGGGGGGAAAGTGCCCGTCAACAAATTAATTTTAAAGGTGGTGGTGGTACAGCCCTTCGAAAGTGGTCAAAATTTGTGTCGAAACAGCATTTTGCTACAACAGTGATTACTGCTGATGTTTGTTGCTATGTAAGGTGAGGCGCAAACTAAATCCGAGGCACTGTCAATTAAACTCGCTTAGCAAGCACTATACAGCTGCATTCACAATGGTATTAGCAAAGATATGTATGATGACCTTGAACCAGTAAAAACTTGTGCAATATTTCGAGAAAATTATCGGCAGATTTTGAACCAATTTTCATAATGTCAACGACATACAAGTTCTTTGCAAGGGCCTCTCGTAAGGTTCAAGACCCTACTAAGAGATTCAAGAAAATACACCTAGTAGCACAGTACTTGGTGTTTTAATTGCTCGTTCAATAAAAACTTTAAAAACGGTAAAAATAATAGCTATCGGACAATAGCAGGAGCCTCTACCATTTCACACCCACTGCTTGCGACAAGGCCACATTCACAGAGTGCACATTTAATGTAAAAGGCTGGAGTAAATCGAGCATAGAAAGTAGGTCAATGTCAGTTCAAGGTCACATGTACATTGGCTTCCATATTAAGTACCACAAATTGAATGAAGTAGCACAAGCTGGTCCGGCTTAGTGGCTGGTATTTGGTGCGAAACCGACCGAAATACGTAAAATGATCCGCCAAACTAGCAGGAAAAATGTAGGTCAAGGTGAAATGAAGGTGAATCACCCGAGAGACAATGGTTTTAAGGTGGTATCAACAGTAAAAAAAAGGTGCAATGGTCATTCAAGGCTTTCAGAGTCTAATTAGGGAAGGGTAGCTGGTCAGAACAAATGGAAAAAAGTAACTCTGAAACAAGTGTGCAGGCATACAGGTTCACTGTTTACGACCCCACGCGGCCACCTAGTTTCAGCCCAATGTGAAAATACCCTATCCTAACCGAATGCTATTTGCTTTTGTTCTTCTACTGGTCTGGTTATTCTTGCCATATGGCTACCATCCATGGTAACAGGCTAGCAGCAGCTTAAATGGAATAAGGTGACACAAATACAGCCGAGTCGGGTAAACAATGAAGACATTCAGTGAAAGATGCGGTCCCAACTGTGTGGACTAAAGGGGCCCCTGTCAATCTACACAAAATAGACATTTTCTTTTGTTATTCTAAGTTAGATCTACCATTTAACACAAATTCAACCGAAAATGAAATTCCTTGTCAACTAACACTTTTCCAGGCTAAATCGTTGTGGCAAACACAGTCAAATATCCGTCCAGAAAAATCATCAAAAGATATCAAACATCAGAATTTCAACATTTAGTTGTTTGTATTTTCTTCAGCTTGAGAGGCCTTCCCTGCTAAAATGGCTCCAAAACATACATCAGAACACATGTCAGCTTGTCCCTGAAATGGTATTTTCGAATGTCCGATTAAATGTTTACGTCACGATTGAAATGTAACAAATGACAGAAATGGCAAATTGTTTAGGAAATCATGTTTTAGACCTTTAAGGGGGCAGTGAAACCAGTTTAATTTAAAATTAATCACATTTCACGCCCTTCGGACCAGTATGCATTTAATTCAAATATTCCAAATAAGTGGGCAGACAGCAACATGAGTTCGAACATTTGTGACCTAGACACACTAGAAGCTTTTACAAAATAAACACAAATAAGCTGCTGTAATTTAGTGCTCCACCTTACCTAATGCAGGCAATGTGAAATATCTTGGTAGCCTCTGTTTAAAATTGTCCAATTTCTGAATGTAAAATATTCACTTTAAAACCATGCCGTGCCACGCTACTTGCGGAACTAACAGATTGAATGTTGTATGGTGTTTCTCAATCATCATCCATAGCAAATGCACTATCATGGTGCAAACCAGTTTCCCATCCATGAGTTTTTCTCTCAAATAAATTCTTGTTTGAACTCCCAGAAAAATCTGTTGTTTTCATTAGTTTTTTTGTATCCACAACATACCTCCTCAATTCGTATTTTGGCCATTTGTCTGATCAATGGGAAACTTTGGCAGATGGCCCTGGAATGAGGCATTCATGCAATTAAAATACGAATTGTAAAATCGTGAATAAAATGCAAAATCAATCTACAAAAAAGAATTCAATTAAACAATTAAAAATGAATTTTAATCAGCAGAAAGTGTAATATTTATAAAATAAATTTCCCTTTTTTCCCACCGTTTGCCATTATACGAAACTTTTTAGCGGCCTATCTGTCACTGATTTACCTTAAGGATGCGGACCCCTTTTTTTTCACTTGCACCTTTTCTGGGTCATATTGGCTATTAGGGTGGTCAAATTCCAAACAGAATAAACCTAATATTAAATTGTATATTGTGTAAAGAAGTGCCCGTCACAAAATTAATTTTAAGGGTGGTGTGGTACAGCTTCGGAAAGTGGAGTCAAATTTGTTGTCGAAAACACAGCATTTGCTGAAAACAACAGTGTTACTGCTGATGTGTTTGCTAAGTAAGGGAGGCGCAAACTATCGAGCACTTCATTACACTGCTTAGCAAGCAACTACAGCTGCTTCACTGTATTAGCAGGATATGTATTGTGACCTTGAATCAGTAAAAACTGTGCATATTTTCGAGAAAATTATCGGCTACAACATTTTCATAAGTCTTACCGACATACAAGTTCTTTCAAGGGACCCCCCTCAGTAGGTTCAAAGACCCTACTTAAAGAGATACAAAATACACCTAGTAGCCAGTACTTGGGGTTTTATTGCTCGTCAATAAACATAAAAAACGGGAAAAATAATGCTATCGGACATAGCAGTTTTAGCTCTAACCAATTTCCACCCACCCTGCTGCGACAAAGGCCACTTACCAGAGTGAACAAGGCTTTAATGTAAAAGGATGGAGTAAATCGAGCATGAAGTAGGAATGTCAGTTTTCAAGGGTCAAATGTACAGGCTTCAATGAGTACCATATTGATGAAGAACAAGCCATGGTCGGCCTTCAGTGGCTGTATTTGGGTTCGAAACCGACCGAAATACGTAAAATGATCTGAACCAAACTATCAGAAAAAATGTTGGTCTAAGGTCGAATAAGAAGGTCACCGTAGACAATGGGTTTTTAAGGTGGAACACAGCAGGCAATGTAATCAAGGCATTCAGAGTAATAGGGAGGGTACTGGTCAGAACAAATTTGGAAAAAAAGTAAACTCTTGAAACTGTGGGGCAAGGCAATTAGGGTCACTGTTTACGGAACACCGCGGGCCAATAAAACTAGTTTCAGCCCAATGTGAAAATTACAAACTAGCCGAGATGCAATTTTGGTTTCTTCATGGTTCTGGTTAATTCTTGCCAGTTGGGCTTACCATCCAAGGTACAGGCTAGCTAGCTGCTTTTTAAATTAATTAATGGACACATACAGCGAGTCGGGTAAACGATAACGATTCAGGTGAAAGAGCGGTTCCTACTGCGGATAAAGGCGGTTCAATCCTACACTAAAATGACATTTCTGTTATTGAGTAGATCTACATTTAACAACAAAATACAGAGAATGTCCTTCAAAACTACACTTTTCCCGGCCTAATCGTTGTTGCCATAAACAGTCAAGTCCGTCCAGAAAATCATCAAGATATCAAACATAGAATTTCAAACCATTTAGTTTGTTGTATTTTTCAGTTTCAGAGGTCCCTGCTAAAATGGTTCAAAAAACCATTCATCAGACCACATGATCAGTTCTGTCTGATGGTTATTTTTTCAATGTCGTATAGTGTTTACGTCATATTGGAAAAAGTAACAAATGACAGAAATGGGCAAATTTAGGAAATCATGTTTTGCAATTAAGGGGCATGTGGAACAGTTAATTTTAAAATTATCAATTTCACGCCCTCGGACAGTGCATTTAATTGGCAATAATTCCCAAATAATGTGGGCAGACAGCAATATGAGGTTCGACATTTACTAGACACACTAGGAAGCTTTTACATAAAACAAATTTGCTGCGGTTATTAGTGCTCCTTACCTATGCAGGAATTGAAAATATCTGGTGGCTGCCTCTTTAGTCAATTTGAGGTAAAATTATTCACTTTAAAATACCCCCATGCCGTGCCCACGCTACTTGCGGAACTAAGATTGAATGTTTGTATGTGTTCTCAATTCATCATCCAGAGGCAAATGCACTATCATGGTGCACAACCGTTTCACATCCATGAGTTTTCTCTTAAATCAATTCTTGTTTGAAACTCCCAAAAAAGGTCTGTTGTTTTTATTATTTATTTTTGTCACAAAATACCCCCTCAATTGTTTTTGGCATTTCCTGATCAATGGGGAACAGGTCAGATGGCCCTGGAATAGCATTCATCAATTAATTAACGGATGTAAAGAATTAAAATAAAAAACAAAAATCAATTCTAATACAAAAAATTGCCATTAAAACAATTAAAATGGGTTTTAATAAGCAGAAATGTAATATTTATAAAATTTCACCGGTTGCCATTATACGAAATAGCGGCTAACTGGTCACTGCTACTTAAGGTTGGCGGAATCCCCTTTTTTTTCACAACACAATTTTCTGTCATTTGCTGTTGGGTGGTTCAATTCCAAACAGAATAAACCTAATAATTAAATGTATATTGTTAGAAGAGCCCGTCACAAATGTTTTAAGGGTTGGTGGTTACAGCTTTCGGAAAGAAATGGTCAAAATTTGTGGTAGAAACAGCAATTTTGCTACAACAGTGTTACTTGCTTGATGGGTTTTTGTAGTAAGGTGGGCGCAAACTATACGAGCACTTCATTACACTGCTTAGAAGCACTAAAGCTGCTTCAAATGTATTTGCCTGATATGGTATTTGTGACCTTGAATCAGTAAAAAACTGTGGCATATTTTTCGAGAAATTATCGGCCGCTTTGGAACTTTTTCATAATTGTCACCGCATACAAGTTCTTCAGGGCTCCCCAGTAGGTTCAAGACCCTACTAAGTTGATCAAATAAAAAATTAAATACCCTAGTATCACAGTACTTGGTGTTTATTGCTCGTCATAAACTTAAAAAAACATAAAATAATAGCTATCGGACAATACAGAGCTACTCCAATTTCACACCCACTGCTGCGAGGCACCCTTTTCAACTGAAGTTGCATTTAATGAAAAAGGATGGAGTAAATTCGTTGCATAGAAAGTAGTCAATGACACCAAGGTCACTGTACATTGGCTTCATATGAGTAACCACAAATTGATGAAAGTTAGCACAAGCCCATGGTCGGCTTAGATTTGTTTTTTTTTTTTTTTTCTTGTTGGTGGAAACGACCGAAATACGTAAAATGATCCGCCAAAACAAGCAGAAAATGTAGGTCAAGGTCAAATGAAGGTCACCCGAAGAAGACAATGGTTTAAGGTGGATCAGCAAGGGCAATGTCATTCAAGGAATTCAAGTCTAATAGGGAAGGGTTAGCTGGTCAGACAAAATTGGAAAAAGAAACTCTGAAACAAGTGTGCCGGCATTACAGGTCACTGTTTTACGGACAACCGGCGGGCCAACTGTTCAGCCCAATGTGAAAAATTCCACAACGCCGAGAAAAATGCTATTTCTTGTTGCTTCTACTGGTCTGGTTATTCTTGCCAGATGGCTACCAACCAGGTACTGGCTATAAGCAATTAAAGTTAAATAATAAGTGACACATACAAGCCGAGTCGGGAAAACTGTGACATTCAGTGAAAGATG
>JAQRGA010000294.1:0-33928 GCA_029237695.1 Conchocele bisecta | reverse complement strand
AACGATACAGTATAAAGCCGCATCTGTCGGACCCAACTTTGTTAGCGCATCATACTAGTAATTAATCAGGTGCTAGTATTAATAATTTGATGACCTTTGGCATTGAACATGACCTTGATATATGACAAATGACTTGAACATTAATTTTTTGTTTGATAATATCATTTCAGTCGGCGTTTGAATTGTACAGCTGGGCATATGTATGTTAAAAACACGAATTGCACCGTTTCCTACCAATTATCAAACAAACCGGTGGCCATTTTGAATGTCTATTCCTATCATGGTTTAGAAATTATTTATATTATTAATTACATAGGTTTATGAGGTAGGTATAGTAAATATTCCCGATGTTTACAATTTGACCTTGAATATGACCTTGCCTTTGCATCAGGTGATTTAATTTCGTTATTGGATTTCGTAGTGGTCTTTATGGTAAAGATAATATTGGCAAACAACTAAATCGAATTAAATGGTAAGCACTAACAAAACAAATTTTTACTTATCGGTCATATGCTCTACTTAGAGGTCTGAAATTCAAAGTGGAAGCCAAGATGCCGCCATCCTGGCTTCCACTTTCAATTTCAGACCTTTGGCACCTCTTCCAAAAATGACACCCAGGCCAATATTATATGTCAGCCATCACTCCAACATATAAAAGGGTCAAACATTTGCCGTCCAATGTCGAAAGCAACACCGTTATTCGGCATGCTATGTGTCTGAGGGTGATAAGATATTTATTTATTTACGTCGCGTGTTACAACAAATATACTTAAGCCCTGGAGAGCTTTTCAATTGACAGTAACTATACAATATATATATGTACATGTAATATATACAACTTTACTGGAATGCGTAAAGGCTCCAATACTTGATTGCGTATACCAGTCGTTTCCGGCTATCACAGTAACAGTATGATAATACATATAAGTTAGTGTTCACAGATCGGTATCGGGCTACAGGAGTGCGCTATTTGATCAGGAGCTACACTGTTCAGAAATCCCATAATCCCCATTTCCCAGTCACAGTCACATATTTGGCACCGCTGGTCGCCCCATTACAGACAGGCGGGTGTTTGAGAGTGTATGGACTGGTTATGTATGGCTGTGACTGCAGCAATGGAGCTTATGGGTTTTGTGATCTGTGTAGCAAATGGCACACATATGTAGCCGGTTAGCGGAAAACATGTTCGTTAGAAGCATGACGGATGCGGATGCCCAGGTTGATCTAGATCTACACTGGTCGAAAAACCCATATGCCCCATTCCCCCAGTCACAGCCATTTAATATTTGTATGTGGCTATATGCAGGGATCCGTAGCAACTGTAGGATGCACTGTGGTTGCGCGGTGGAACAAGTGGTATATATTCACATACGTATCAAATACTCCACTTATTATATACGTACTTCACTCACAAGTATACGAATATTTAAACAATCTTCATAAATAGTAAAAACAAAATAATTCTAAGAAGCCACGTATGCCTAGACATTGTATATACTTGGCGGATAGATAGGCCCCTCGAATCACTGGTACAACGACAAATGAGTGGTTGTTGATACACCCCGTGTATTGTATGTACGTGGGGCAGATATAGGCCCCTCGAATCACGGATAACACACATAAGTGGTTACTGACAGGCTCCTCGAATCACGGGTAGCACGCATGCGTGATTGCTGATACACCCCGTGTAGTGTATATACTTGTCGGAGAGAAATATACTGTATGTACGTGGCGGAGAGATAGGCCCCTCGAATCACGGGTAACGCACATGAGTGGTTGCCGATACAGCCCGTGTATTGTATATACGTGGCTGAGAGATAGGCCCCTCAAATCACGGGTAACACACATGAGTAGTTGCCGATACAGCCCGTGTATTGTATGTACGTGGCGGAGAGATAAGGCCCCTCGAATCACTGGTAACACATGCACGCATGCGTGGTTGCTGATCATGCTGATACACCCCGTGTATTGTCTGTACGTGGAGGAGAGATAGGTGCCGTGTATCACGGGTAACACACATGAGTGGTTGCCGATACACCCCGTGTATTGTATGGCCGTGGCGGAGAGATACATGTAGGCCCCTAGAATCACTGATAACACACATGAGTGGTTGCCGATATAGTGCAACCCGTGTAGCTAATAAAAACTATGACGATAACCTACCGGGATATCGTCCCAAAACGTTTACACAAGCAATCAAAGCATCGTCATGTCGCCGGCACACTGCACTGGCGAATAATTATAATATCACTAGTAAATTGAATCACAATGGTACCACATGTATTATAATTCTCAGGAGAAGATTATAATTACTCCAGTGAACCGGATAACCACATGGAGGCGATTGTCGTGTGCATTACTCAATTACTAAATCTGTTAAAATCGGTGCATTCACTTAGCCAATAAAACATGATAAAACATATCCTATGTTCACCATGTCCATCGGATCCACATATGCAATAAAGCACGCTTATCTGCTTATGTCACCGTGCAATTATGCACATACAACAAATACGCAGACAGTATTCTTGGCTATGCTGTTACTGATATACAATTGCCACGGTATACCTCATTTGCTCACTGCTGTGTTCCTGTCTAACATCAGTCCGTTCATGAAAGAAGGTAGCAGAAAACATTTGCAACCATTGTAGCCCTGGAGCAGACTGCACAGGGTTTATCATGTTTGTCAATTTCCCGGAGCAGACAATGATACACAGACAATACGCATACACTGCTCACAAAAATGCGAAATGTACCACTTAGCCTTTGCAAACAGCGGAGGCCCTGATCAGCCTGTGCAGAGGATCAGTATGGTCAAGTGAATTCCTGTTTACAAAGACGGCGACCATTTCTAACATTATTGGTGCGACGCCAAATAGAAACTTCGCAAACGCTGATCAATGTTTAATTGGTAAAACTGTTCCACAATTTTCTCAAACCGAAATGTGTGTTTGTAAGCACGATAAGTGCGCAATGTATTGCCGCCTACGCCACTAACACTACTGTCCCTGTTTATAAGGGCTTGCTATCCATCAACATATCCGATCATCATCGTTATTTCATTATCGGTAGAGGTTCCTCCTTATAGGAATCACGACTTGCCTGGTTTGTCCCTCAGGTACGTTTTAATTTTTGGTTGTTTTGTTACATGGGAGTTGAAAATTGGGTTATTGCCCATTTTAAATTTACTTAAAGTAGTTATAATTTTAATGATCCTACTGCTTTTTGTAGGGGGCCAAGTGATTCTGGTGTGAGGAGGACCTGGCATCAGGTCAGGATTATTCTGATTTCAGGGCATAAAAGTTATATTTTTTCTATTGTAAAATTCGGTTCTGATTTTGGAATTTTCCCCATTTGTACAGGTAGTATATGGGAGTTAGTACTGAACCCATTGACCCGGCCTTAAATGACCATAACTGTTGATAGGGCGTTAAATCCCAACAAACAAACAAACAAACACACATACTTTTGAATGGTGACTGTGTTAATAAAAGCATGAACGTTAATACAATATGCCAAGTTTAACATAGTAAATGTAGTGGTCGCTAGCAATGGCCAAAATCCACATCCTCGATCCTACTTAGTGACCATTTCCAAATGCGGCTGTTGATTCTATCGGTGTGCATATTGACAGACCTACACCAATGGTTAGCAATTCATTTCCAGTCTCAGACAGGTGCAGGACTCCAGCCCAGATGGCCAGACACCGCAGCCGTAGGCGCGTATCTACCAACACCTAGGAAGTATCGCATAACCATGTTCTATATTGTATACACGAGTATGACCAGTAAACTAATATCTTAAAAACATCACCAGGCACGCCCCCGAACAAACCTAGTGCTATACCAGCACTGTGCGCACCGATTTTGCTGTGATATTATAATATAATGTTTCACTCGGAATAAGACTAAGATGTATCTGTCAACAATGCACATTGGTTCGGTTCCACATATAAATGGCTCGATGCACATATGGTTAAATCACACCATTCATGAAGCAAGTTAAGCATACATTGTACGTCCTTTACACAAGTCCTTAATATGTAGTAAAAATCATTGATGAATATGTTAAATAATAGAGGTGACAGAGAACAGTCCTGACATAATTCACAGTGCACATCAAACCACTCAGAACATATACCGTTAAGTCGGGCACATGACGATACACCAGCATATCATGATTTAACAGCATCTAACATTTTCTCGTTAATACCAAGCAATATAGTAGCAAGCCTTGCCAATAGTGTGCTTCTGTCAATCAAGTTTTCTTAAAATAAATGAATGCACAGAATTTAGACAGTTTCTTCTTTTTCCTAGTGTATATACTATATGTAAGGGACGCTAAATGGTCAGTAGTACTACGATGTTTTCTGAATCCATTATGTTCATACTCGATTTTATTATTATTTTCGGTCCACTTTGACAGTTTGTTGTTCAGAAGAAAACAATACATACATTTGCACAACTTGTTAATGAACTGCCACGATATGACAGCGGATCCCTCGGGTCAGCTGTGCTGGACTTAGGAATTGGATTAATGATACTTTTACCTCATTCCGTGGGAATTGTACTCTGACTAAAACGAACATTGAATAAAATATGCAAATACTCTAGGTAGTGCCTAATAATTATGTATAAGGTCAAAACTAGTACGCCCACTCTGACTATTCAATGAGCTAAACTTATCGCTATGCGATTGCATCCGTTTGACATTCGAGCCGATCAGCCCATGTACTGTTAAACGGATGCTGAATCATTTCACGTTGAAGAACTTACATTTAATTCAGAGACCCGGTTAATTACATTATATTCTAACTTTTTACAGCACGTATTATAAGCATATACTAAACGTTTTTGGCATGACAACATTGACCAGTATGTATATGTTTTTATCACTCAACAAACATGACGCACTATTGTAAACAATAACCCTTGTGCATTTGGTGGTCATATGTCATGTGCAGTCAATAAAGTGATAAAAACAACAAATATTGAACATTTGAAACATCATCTGAAACACTATGCCTTTAACACTGATGTACAAATATACTATAAATAGTTCTGCTAATTTTTGTTCTCTGGTAACTGTCTGATGGATTCAAAAGTTTGTATTACGATACCCTCTTTTTTTACCCACTGTGTCTCAAACAACGTACAGCATATTCGATATGTGTTTAATATGTGTTTATTCGCTTTTTCGGCTTCCAATCAAATTCAATACAACTGCATCTCTTGTATATACTTGGTAGTAACTAAACGAGAACACAACCATTTAATTGATGAAGGAAATGAAGTCTCGGAAATGTACCAGTCGTGTCAACGTATGCCCAACAAAGCGTGATTTTTTGCGAGTTCAGTCGGCTGTCTATAAAGGCATAGGTTAATGCAGTGGAACATCTCTAAACAGGTCACCAACAAGTACAAATGACGTAATCTAAACACTGTGATATATTAGTACATTGCATTATTCTGCTACACATGTATATGACTGGCAGCCTGTTGATAAGAGCTACCTTACTGTATTCGCAACCACTGAATATTTCAACATATTAACCGTTTCATTTTACGCAGTCCGATCATAATATACATGTACACTGATAGCCAACAGTCAGTTAATTATTCTGATGTTACTGCAGCCAGTGAGAATATTTGTAGAGTGGTCGGGAAACCCAATCATTAGTTTCAATTATCATAAGGTTCGTTTTGTCAACCAGCTGCCAAGTGGCCATTGCTTTACTATTGTAGGATAAGCGTTATAATGGCGAATGGGACTTATACATGCGTTTTGCGACCAGTGTAGATCAAGATCAGCCTGTACATCCGCACAGTCTGATCAAGATGTGCACTGCTAGGCATTACATCAAGGAAACACCCATCATGCTGCGATCAAGCATTAAATATGGTTGTAATGCTACGTGGGTGTGCTATCTGATCAGGAGCTACACTGGTCACACACAAATGCCATAAGCCTAATTTCTCCAGTCACAGCCAAATATTAATTATCGTAATTATAACACTAGCAGCATTTATATTGCAATATGTGTTTAATCAAAAATAAAAACATTTGTATGTTATAAATATATATTATATAGATAATGTATAGGTTCAGTGACATACGAACATTGTGTGTTGTTCATTAACACAACATCAATTAGTTTACTGAATTCCAATGTGTGTACAATAGTTTGGCCCACATGGGCGTATATAAGTCATTAATTACCCAACTACAATGTACTTGGTGATTCATTGCAGATATTAAATCCGATGAGCCTGAGTTCGCACCTACTTACCAAAATTACCTACAGCTGCTGGAACAATAACTCTTTATGTAGGTCCCGGGTAGTACCGGCATTTTCCGGAAGTACCGGCTTTTAGGGGTCGCCTGTGTGTGAATGGATTCAATCAGATAATCTATTAAGATTGTCAAAGCTGTGAATCTTTGTTGATCTGGCTGTATTATTATAACGAACGATATGTATTGCCGACAACTGTCTAAGCAACATCCAGTTATAAGCAGTGGAGCGTTCAACACCCCAGAGACGTAATTAACCCCGGGCATGATATCCTTACAGCAATTCAAAATGTTCAGCTGTGTGTTATATTGCCATAGCGATGGACTCACGCAATCCATTGATTGAAAACTGACCTGACATAGCTTAATATTACGAACTACACTGTTTGCTAATCAGACACTTAATAATATTTCCTGCCGTCCGTAAAAACAACTATAACACGATAACGATGACTCGATATCACGATAGCACGATGACGATATACGATATTATATCGTTATCGTAGCATCGTAATATTTTCATCATGATATCGTACTATATCATCGTAGCATCCCTGAGTGTGCATGTACATGTTGATCAGGAACTACTGATTGCCAATATACCTAGCATACAACATCCGATAATACCTTAGACAAGATGTTTCTGTTTAATCATAATTTGATTAAGGCAGTCAGTATATATCCTGTAAAAAGGATCATGTTAGTTTTCTACGCATTCTAATCTCGTTGCCGATCACCCTCCGATTTCCAAATATCACTCGCAGGCAGGTGCACATTGGCCAGTATTAATTACTCACGCGCATATCCATCGCGCAATTCGGGCACCCTGCTATGTATGTGTTGGCACGATTTATGTGACAATGTTATGCAAATTATTACAAGATAGTACAAACATGCCGCATGTTGCGGAAACAATGCTGATGCCAGCTTAGCAGTCTGGCTACCTTGATTGTATGAGCTGCGGTGGCTCAGTGTCTGATGTAATGGCATAAGACCAGTCGTAACGGTTCCAAAACTCTCAAGAACCACTAGTAATGTCAGTGTGTTATTATGCAAAATCCTAAATGTTACCGAAAAGCCTATATATATATAAACTATACTGAGAAGGAAAAAGGAAAATAAAAGTGTGTTCAAGTTAAGTAGCAATGACCTGTTTATTATTTGATGTATGAATTCGATACATATGACATAATTTGGGGGAGCCTATCCCCCCCTCCTTGCTACATCAGGCCCTTTGGGACCTCAAGACTGAGCGTTTCACGCCTTTTAGATTTCAAAAATTTACGGAGGAGAATGCCCCCGAACCCCCAAGCAACATCGGGCCCTCAATATTGTCCCCCCAATAATTTCCCGGTTCCGCCTCCTATGAGTTAGGTAAACTATTACGAAGGGGAAAAGGCGATGCAAAGGAATAAATAGTTATAAATGCAAGGTGCATGACCACGTGGCTACAATAACAACAACAATGGCTGAAAGTATTGTAAGTTCGCCCACGGCAAAGTAAGTATTATTTTATATTTTCCTTAATATGCAACGTATTTTGGTGACATAAGGCTCAGCAAACACGTCTTCGTGATCTGCATTTGCTGGTCCCGGCAGTTCGGCACATACAGTCGTTTCTGTCTAAATGTTCCGGGCTTATACGTATACAAAGTGTTGTGCGTTGCGTATCCGTGGAGTTTCCGTTTGTTGCGTTTCAAACCGTGTGTCGTCTACGTGTAATACGTTTTCGGCCATGCGTTGCGTTTCCCCATCTTGCGCATGCGCGAAAGTCGAACAAACCGTGTTCAACGCATTGAGTTTCAAAAGCGTTGTACTCGTGTACAACGGTTGTAAACGTATACAACGGTTGTAAACAACGCATTGAGTTTCAAAAGCGTGTAATCCGTGTATAACGGTTGTAAACGTATACAACGGTTGTAAACGTATACAACGCTAAGGTAAACCGTTTTAAACGATTTAACGCTTTCTTTCACGAACGGTTACACGCTTCTCATATACACAGCACCGTACAGATGAAACCGTGTTATACGTATAACACGTTTCCACGGGTTTTAACGCACTACACGTTTTGGTATGCCAACCGTGTATCGCGTAGAATGCGCATGCTCAGATCGTTCTTCGTGTGTGTATATATACTTCTAGACTGCTGGGCTTCTAAAATTTACTGTTTTCCGGTTCTGGACCGATTTTTGAACTCTCAGACCGATTGAGATTTGAAAACTAGTCTTAAAAATCGGTCCGAGAAAAATTGCCAGTCGGCTGCTATTTCGCTATAAAAAAAAACCTTGTAAATTTACCGGTTTTGACCACCAAGTAATTTGTGACACATATCCGCGGGCCATATCCGTATTAAACCAGTGTGCAGCTCGCTGTGTATTCAGTTTCTCCAAATATCGATTTTCCTTAACACACGCGTGGGACAGGTGCATAGCGGATTAGTGACTGAAATAGACTGGCTTCAGCGTAAAGATACGAGAGTTCCTAGACTCGCCATTTCTGATGATGTTAAAATAAAATAAAGAAACCATGCACTGTGTTTATCTGTGTGCGTAATATTTAACCCCAAGTAACTGACACGGACTATCGGCCCGGGCTATTCCATATTAAGTTAGGAACTGTTATTAGGGGTAATTTTTGTGTATATAAAATGTACATGTACGTAGGAATGCAGCAGATCCTGATGAGCCGGCTCACGCGATCTACAATTCGCAAACATTTTGATAAACGACAAGGTACATCTGTCGTGTTAAAAGCGTGACTCATTAGGCATCAGGGATTAGGGATCAATTGAAGTGCTAAATCACACCGCCGATATACTTTGAACTCGATCTGAGGCTATGTATTCGCGATATTTTAAAAGGGACGAAACAAGGACGCCTCGAAGCGATTGGGGCCGAACAGGTATTCACGTTAAAACGTGTAGCCGTTGTACATGTTTCAACGCTTTCATATAGCTACACGCTTCCAGGTAAAGCGTTGTACACGTTCAAACTCTTTCACCTCGCTACATATGTACAATATACGACAAAGCTTGTTATACGCCTTGAAGCTAAACGTATTACACGCTTTAAAACTAAACGGTTTGACAATGTGTATTACACGTGTACGACCCGTATTATACGTTTAAACAACGTATACAACCCTTTTAAACTAAACGGTTTGACAATGTGTATTACACGTGTACGAACCGTATTATACGTTTAAACAACGTATACAACGCTACAGCAAACCGTTGCGTTCGCGTTCCGTTCGCGTTGAGTTTGCAAGTGTTGTCTACGGTGGAACAAAAACGGAGACTGCACTGTACGTATGTCGTTGTTGGGAAGAATCGATTTCCGTGTCAGTAGCCACGGAAATCAATTATTCGTAAAAACGACATAAGTTGTGACCAAAGTACCGAGACCACTAAATGCAGCTTAACAAGACGCGTTTGATGCGCCATATTTCATCACAATCCGTTACATAATAAGGACAAAATAAAAGAATACTAACTTTGAATCGGACGGCTTGTTGTTGTTGTTGTAACCACGTGATCAAACACCTTGAAATTGTGCTTGCCATACCGGTCGGGCAAGCACTATATACACTTGTTCCAAATGAAATGGCACTATAAAACTAGAAATTGACGCTTGCCCACAAGCACATGTGTATTCCCTCCCGCCTACAGGGAGCCATTAACATAATTGGTGAAAATTGTCGTTCCTGCACGAGGCAAACCTTTTGGTCACGGATTATGCAAGTGTGAAATATCATGAAAATATTCAAAAGAGTAATCAAGTTTAGTGAGGCAATTGTTATATTGCACGCAACACGCCTTTTGGTAGTTGTTAGATCCGTGTTCCGACAAACGCGTCCCCTTAGATTACAGAGGTATCAGTCTGCAGCCATGTATAGCAAAACTGTACAGTGCATCCATTAACAATCGACTCACTGTGTATTTGGAACAAACAGGCAAATTATCCGATGAACAAAACGGATTTAGAGCGAAGCGCTCATGCGAGGATCACGTGTTTACTCTAAATAGCCTAATTCGTAACAATACACATTGCAATGTCTGCAGCATTTATTGACCTTAAGAAGGCGTTTGACTTCGTTGATAGAAATATGTTACTGTACAAACTGCTAGTGAGTGATATAGACGGGAAATTGTACAATTCGGGGAAAAGCTTGTACGCAGAAACATCGGCCTGTGTTAGAGTGAATCAAAAAATGACAGACTGGTTGTTATGTCATAACGGTGTCAAGCAGGGAGATAACTATTTGCACGACACTATTTTCCGTTTTCATCGATGACTTGGTAGGCGAAATCTGCCAATTAGGGCTCGGCATGGATGTCGGCGACTCCAAGGTTTCTCTTCTGCTATATGCTATCGTCATTGTCGCACAAAATGAAGCAGATCTACAATGTATGCTTGACACGTTACATAACTGGTGTAAACGGTGGAGAGTATTGATTAATACCCACAAATCTAAAGTTGTACACTTTCGGTCAGGACGGCAAATTCGCAGTGACGTACGTTTTAACATGTTTAAGGTGGGACATAACTACTTAGATACAGTTACACAGTATAAATATCACCGTGTTATATTTCATGAGAAAAACGACTTTACGCATAATGTGGAAAATCTGTCCAAGGGAGGTGGTCGAGCGTTGGGGTCAATCATATCGAAAATACACAGCATGAAAGAATGTGGATTTAAAACATATGAAAAGTTGTATAACTCCTGTGTTATTCCTTAACTGGATTATAATTCCTCTGTGTGGGGCTTGCGTGACTACAACTCCATCGACGCTGTCCAAAACAGAGCGATTCGATATTTTCCTCGCGTTCACAAGATTTACACCAAAATTGGCCATCACCGGTGATATTGGTTGGCTACCATCTCGAGGACGGCGGTGGTCAAATATGCTGCGGTACTGGAACAGACTCGTCAACATGGATGATACTAGACTATGTAAAAAGGTTTTTCTCTGGGACTACCAAAAGTGTAAAAACAACTGGTCATCGGAAATCAAACATATACATGTATGTTTGAAATTAGGCATTCATGACGTATATGTGAACAAACAGGCGTGTAATCTACAGTTAGCCCAGTCCGAGTTGCTCCACGGGGGGGGGGGGGGAATTTCCAGGGGGGAGAAGTTCTTTTGACACCTGTACTCCTGAAGCCTGATAACGATACATATTGCTTGTTAGAGGCATGATAAGTGTGTCATTGACGGAATAGCGAACGGCGATGTGGCTGTGACTGGAGAAATGGGCTTGTGGGTTTTGCGACCATGGCAGATCCAGAACAACCTAACAGCTTCTAACAAAAACTATGCATGTAGGTGCTTACCATGCCACATGACTGTGCCAAATATCAGTAGCTAGACTACTGTCTGTTCCACGTTTTTCTGCCGACGAACTTTTGGCTATCAAAGACATTAAATCTGAAAAATATTTAAAAGTAAGTACTTTTTTATCAATAACAAAACAGTCACCCTCCCTAAAAAAAAATATTTGATGAAATTCCATCAAATGTTGATTTTATTGCGAAGAAACGAATTTAACATGGGGGCTAAAAATACTATGCTAATGAATGGCCGAATAAAATACAGCCGGTACCAAACTTGCGAACGTATGCCACATTTAAACGTGAGTATGGTACTGAAACATACATCTAGCTAAATCTAAAACGCAATGAACGATTTCTCCTGTCTCAGTTTAGATGTGGCATACTTCCGCTTATAATTGAAACTGGACGGTATGTGGGCGAATCAACTGATGAACGTCTTTGCAAAATATGTGATAACGGACAAGTAGAAAACGAGCTACACACATTTCCTCACACAGTGTTCCCATTATACAGGCGTTAGAGATGAATTATACGCTACAATAAATAACAGACAATCTTTCATCATGTTAAGCAAAGAAACACAATTAACAATTCTGGTGACACAATATCCTCGTAAAACTGCGAAATTCTTGGTTAAAGCAATGCACATGCGTAGATTATTCTAGTATCAACAGCAAATTATTAATCTTACCAATGTGACCTCAAATCAACCCGCACAAGTATGCGGAGCGATCAGTGGCCATATTGTTCATACACACTTGCAAAATTAATATTCATAAGTTCAATGTGAGATTTAACTCTAAAAACCCTGAATAGAATTTTGTCGTCTGCTTCTTTTGTTTACTAATTTTGATATTTTGTATTTATTTCTGCTTTAGCAACTCACTAGAATAGTCTCCATTGGTGACAATTATGATGCGCCGCTGAAACAGCTTTACTTTAGGTAACAACATACATGTATAATAAAAGCAACAGACGACCATTTCCGCCTTCCAGGGTCGATAGGGTTAAAGCATGGAGAGAGGTATTACTACATTCTTGGAACTACAATGTTTGGAAACACACACAGTCATCATAAGTTATTAGGGCTTGTATATATGTCCGCTGGGTGGAAAAGAGTACATCACTGTAGTTGCAAATATTGATTCAACCAGATTATCTCAGTAATCTAATGGCGTCGACGTGGTCCCCTAAACATATTCAATCTGAATCAGCGTTTATTGTACGTGCCGTGATGTACCCTTTCCCACAGGGAGGCATATACACTGTTAGGTATAACTGTGACAATGTAGATGCGTATTTATTTATATATATGTACATATTCATTAATTGTGGTAAAAGTGACATATAGGCCCATAGGGCCGGGTGTATCTGAATACCGACTCTGACATTGACGGTGGCGATTACGATCTGATTATTGTAACCGTCAACCGCGTCGTCACGTAGTGTCATATTGCTCGGCGCCATATAAAGACCTATTCCAAATGCATAGTCTACTGGGGTGCTGGCATTCTGCAGAACGTCTTGATAATTCTGGATCGCCTTCTCCAGGTCCACCTTAGCTGAGATGGCGTCCTCTACAAGTGCCAAGAATTGTTTTTGTGCGTCAAAGGCCGTTCCGACTCCTATTATAGAACTGCGAGTTTGCTTCTGTGCGCCGAGGATGGCCCAGACATATGTGCGAATGGAGTCGTTGAGGCGGGTAACCCCGGCCTGAGTAAATCCAGTGCTTTTATCTAACATAAATGATCCCCACGCGGTATTTACCCCCGCAGGTTGCTGAATGAAATCAACGTGGGCCGATTTGAAAGACCATGGTATGGTGGCACGAAGTCGGTATTCTTTGGTTTTATTGGTGGTGGTGGATCCTTTGGGTGCTTCACAAACCCCATACCCGTTATGTAAACGTCACCTAAACCGAAAGTGTACCAGAATTATTTCTGTCTCCAGTCCGCGTCTTTTGAAACGTTAAATTCGTTACACAGTCTTTCAAACGTCATACGGTCGTATGCTTTGGAAATGGGATTCCAGGCGTCGTCTTGAGGTAGTGGAATACCTAGTTCTTTGAGAATCCTCCTAATAGTATAATACACATGAAAGTTATAAACGGCCCTCAAGAAGGGTTCCTCCGAGGCCAAATGGTCCTGAGAGGAAACCCCGCATCCGACTGTTGCGCACCATACGGCGAAGTTGAGCTGATTCTGTCAAAACTGCATCGGTGTCGCTTTCCACCCGCTCACGGCCTCCATCGTAGTAATCTTCGGCAGCCTATATTGTTCAATGATGTCGGGGAAGTTGGTGGCAAAGCCACTGTCCGGTCTAACTGTTATAGTTGGGTGTACAAGGGGATTAACAACGTCTTTTTGCATGTATTTACCTCCAATAGTCTATGATACAATTTGCATATAGGCCCTAATTAAGGTTTTGGTTGCAACCCCCCTCTGCCCTTAGTTTTTTTTGCATCATCTTCAAGGAAAATATGTCTACTATCAGAATCTGCTTGTTGCCAGCGAAAAAAAGTGTCCAAAATGGGTGGCAACAAGCTATTTATAGACACACCCTCGCATTTTCTGTTATCCCAAAAAATGACATATTTTAATGAGACTTGACCAAGTTATATAATTTTAATCAAATCAGGTGGTATTTTACACATTTTGTGAGAGGTTGGAACTATGGAATAGTATAATGTACAATTAAACAAAAGCTGACAATCCAAAAGTCATAATTTTTTTCACTTTATTACCCCACCCACCCATTTTCAATGGTGAAATATACATGGTAATAACTTCATGAAAACATGGTAATTTTTCACTTTATCAATTTCAATGTCATCTAGTAGTGACTATTAAACATATCCAGCGCATATACGTTCAATATTTGGTGTCTATCGTCAAATATACAAAGTGAAAAACAACGTATATTTTACAATTCCCCACCCACTAATTTTACAATGGTAACTTCACTGGCATTCAATATTTTGCAATGGCAAATGCTTTTAAGTGGGTGATATGTACAACCAACTACTTATATATATAATAATGTGCTTACACTAGCAGCGGATAATATTTGTCAATTTCAAAATGGCCGCCAGAGTGATAATATCCGTTATGTGTACAGCAAAATAGTGGCTCGAAAATGATGGGAAGGTTACACATAACAATCTATCGGTATTAACCCTTTCACTCCTAAATAAATGGAATGGACTGTGATATGTTACCTTTGCAGTCAATCAAATGGTCACAAAATGGCAGCCAGACTAGTCTATTTTGAAAAGGGGGTGTTTTTCGTCCCCAAATATGAAAATTACTTGCAAAAAGTGCAGATCCTGATGAGACGGCTCGTCACGAGCCGGCTCATCTGGATCTACAGATTTTGCCAAAACCGCTTTACAGGACTGTAGGGTTGAAAGGGTTAACAATTCAATGGAGCAGCAAAAAGTCAGCGGAGGATTACAACAACAACAACAAAAAATGTCAACATGCTTCGTCTGCTGTTCGACGAAACAACTACATAAACCATGATTTTCTGAGGCGTATTGCATGCCTAAGGTTGGTATGTACTACAGTATGATTTCCTATGATCTCGTCATGTATTGATGTGTTTTTCTGGTGTGTAGTAGTTGAAATAAATGAGAGATTGAATACTACCACTCCCCACCCACTCCAATATCCATTCAATTCCACTTGATCACCCCCACCCAAGAGTCAAAATCCATTGTTACAGGCAAAACACAATTTTAAGTTTGTGTAAGACCCCCCCACCCCCCCTGGCCAATTTTTTTCTGGATGTGGACTTAGTAATTTTAGCCCAATATTTTTTTTTCGGGGGGGGGGGGGTCCGTGTTGTATACCTCTGAAGATGTTGATTTATATCAAAGTGAGCTTGTGTTGTGCTGTCAGTTGTACATATTATCTGTGACACAGATAAACGGACGGAATAAAACCCTGTCCGCGACGTTTTTGTGTGGTAGTGGTGTTCGACGGTTTGCAGGGATCGCCTGACTTTGTCGTACTTGTTGATTGTCAGGTGGACATTTAATATTAAACTGGCAGTGCCAAAACATTGAACATGATCAAATCACCTCAATTCAAAGTGTTAATTATTATTATTTGCAGATGTACAACTATATTTGCTACTATATGCAGAAATTATCCGTTTCATTCAGCATCTGCGAATAATAAAAAATGTTTTTTACTTTCGAATATGGTTATGCTGGCATTGCTTTGTGGGTTGATGTTGAATTATATTTTCAGGTTTGAAGAAGATGTCCATGGAGAGCAGGAAGACGATTAACAGCTGTAGACTGAAACTAACCATATTGACAACATATATATAGAATAGACTAACACTACTAATAAACTATGGACGCCATAGACTTTAATCTGAATCCCAGATCTGTGACACCAACTGAAGACGGGTTCAGCTGGGACAAGTGCTTATGTCATAAGCCTGGTAATGAAGGCACTCTCACTAATTTCACCGATGTGAGTTGGGAAAAGCTACACAAGTGTGCCGAAATCAGGCAGGACAATGTAACAAAAAACCTGAAAACGAGGTGGCATGAAGGTCCCCGGGGTGTATATCATAGATCGTGCTATCAAGAATACACACATAAACAGAAGATAGACAGAATCCAACTGAAACGAAAATCAGATACAAACACAGAACAAGCATCAACTTCTTGTATGGTGAATCCACCATAAAACGAACATCGCGCTCTAGTGTTCCTGGTCGAGACTATGAAAAGTGTATTATATGTCAAGAGATAAGGTTTCGAGGGAAAACAGGCGGCGGCTTGAACATTTACGAGAAACTGAAATGGACAAGGCAAGTGATACACTTGTGAATGCAGCAGAAATTCGGAAGGATACTAGTCTTTTGCTACATATAAAGAATAAAGACCTTCCAGCACTGGATGTAAGATATCACAAATCTTGTTATGATCAGTATACAAACAAGAAAAGCACTGATGCAATTAAACCATCAAGTAGCCTAACTATTGAAGAAACGAGTAAATGTTATGAAACAGCCTTTCGAACACTTGCAGACGAAGTTAACCAACATGTAATTGTACAGTTAGATGTAATAAGGATGTCTTCTCTAAGACTTCGCTACGTTGAACTCTTACTCGACTTAGGAGTCAATGCAGACGACTATCGGACAGAAAAACTGAAGAAACGCCTGACCAACCACTTCGGTGATCTGATTGAATTTTGGCATCCTTCAGTGCGGAATGAGGCAGAGTTTGTATTCGCGAACACTGTAGAGAAAGGACAGATTATTAAAGCTGGTGTTTCAGCAGTCATAACTGCTAGTGCAACTGTACCAATGGATGCAACAAGGGGCTCCAGTGAAGATGACGTAGTAAACATTTACCATTGCGCCAAATATATCAGGAAACTAATAAAAGATGTTGTGTGTGCAATGCCATGGCCACCAGCCCCAGAAGATTTAACAGAAGATAAAGTGAATATCCCAGTTCTCGTGTACAATTTTCTGGCATGGATAATGTCAGATATTGGTTACACAGAAGCTCCGGCAGCAGAAAGGGTAGCGATCCCGGAGTATTTGCACCAAAAGGTTATATCTGTTGGACAGGACTTGGTGCACATTACAACAAATGACAGAGTTTAAGACACCTAAACACATATTGCTACCAATGACCGTTAAAAATCTGACAGGATGTTCACAGCTCATTACAATACTGAATCGATTCGGGCATGGAATATCCTATTCACAAGTACAGGAGATAGAAACTGCAGTTGCAGAAATCGCGTTTGGATCGACAGAAGGAGAAGTATTTGTACCTAGTAACACCGTCCCCAATGTGTTTGCCACATTTTGCTGGGACAACAATGACATAAATGAGGAAACTCTGACCGGACGCGATACCACTCACTGCACTAATGGAATTGTGATCCAACGCCAAGTAGATAGTTGTGCACCAATGTTGCGAGGCGCAAGCAAACCAAAAACAAGACAGATCAGTCGAACCACCACACGCACCAGTTGTACTTCCATATAATGCAGGTAAACGAGTTGGTATAGAAGAACCAATTCCCATTGACTTGAAAATGTTCGGACAAACGATGGAATGTCAGGAACCAGCAATGGAAAAGGACTTTGCTTGGTTTCTTACGCGGTTGAACGTATGTGAATCACTGTTTGAATGGAATGATGAGGAATTACAACGCAATCGCTGGTTGGACACCTTTCAATGCAAAACTGAGAGAGAACATGGCTCCACGACTGAGCAGAGTAGGGTATTGTCAAGTGATTGATGCCAGTCCATCTGATATGGTGCTGTTTACACTGTACTCAAAAGGTCTGTGAAATGGCTGACAAACTGGAGCTGAACGATGTAGTTGCTGTCTTCGATCAAGCGATCTATGCAAAAGCTCTTGATGTTGTCTTGAAGAATCCTGTTGAATTTGACAGGGTCGTGCTTCGATATGGGGAGCTTTTCACACTGCGTGTACAATGTTATCTGTAATTGGCAAGCGATTTGGAGATGCTGGGCTAGTAGATGTACTCATAGAGTCCACAATCGTTGGAACTGGCTCAATATCAGGCGTACTTGATGGCAGGCACTATAATAGGGCGGTGCGTGTGCACAAAATTGTATTGGAGGCACTCCTTCGTTTGCGCTGGCAGAGCTATGGTCAACACATGACAGACTCAAAATTAATTCCAGGAGTAGCTCAGCAGAAAATCATTGACGGTGTCCAGAACGTACGGTCTGCCTGTTCTGCTGAGACATTTGATGAGCTGAGAGCCTTACCGGACTTCACCAACCTGATCGACTCATATACTGACTTTGTACAGGGCATGACCGATCCGATGTGTCTATTCTGGAACTCGTACATCGACATGGTATCGCTGTTATTGCGTTTCATCCGTTCCACACGTGAAGGAGACTGGGAATCCCATCTGTCCACACTCGCAACCATGATTCCTTGGTTCTTCGCGTATGATCGAACAAACTATGCTAGATACACTCCCGTGTACCTGTCACAGATGCTACTGTTGGAGAACACCCACCCTGAAGCACATCATAATCTATTAAATGGAGAATTTTCTGTGCAGCGCAGTACTAACAATGGGTTTGGACAAGTTCCAGTCGATCAGACAATTGAGCAAACACTTAACAGGGATACAAAGACCAAGGGTGGAATAATCGGATTCAGCTTGAAAAAGGGGGCAGTGCAACGTTGGATGATAACTGCACACACACGGGCCGCTATTACTCAGAATTGCCGTATCATGGCAGGATTGAAAGATGATGATAGAATACACAAACAGGCATCACAACATAGGGTAAGTCTAGATGAAACAGACGTCCAACGTGTGTCAGCCGTGTTTAATAACTGGACAAATCCATTTGAACCCTCTAACGAGTTGTACAATGTTGCTTCCGGCGTGATTGCATCTGAGTCGTTGCGCGACAATCTCATAGACGCATATGTGAAAGGAGAGCATGAGATGAGCACATTTGTAGCTGATCGCATTCAGGCAAACACTACTGACTTCCATGCTCCGCTCCCTCAAATGAAGTTGAAAACATTCACTAGTGAGATACGTTCAACAGGTAGTAAAATACCAGACCGTGAGAGTATAATGAAAGCAGATCGAAATCTGTTTGCAAGGCTACTTGTTATTGCACAAGCCCGCTCTTTGGATCTTCATGAGGTTATGAAACATGAATTGGGTCCGTACCCATGGTCAATTGCCACTGTTGATGGTTCATTGGCAAAAACTACAAAGTCGACTATGATGGACTTGATTGAGAAAGACACTGAGCCAGTCGAACATGTTCCTAGTAATGCAGCTAGAATAATTGATGGTATGGTGCTCTTACATTCACTGACAAATATTCCCGCTACGTTTTCTGAACTGGCGACAGTATTATTCGGCATAATCCACATATGGATTGACATTAATTTGTCGCGTGGACTTCGTAACTGATCAATATCCCGACATATCGATCAAGAACACTGAAAGGCTACGACGTTCTCGTGGGGGTACACTAGTGTTTCGAATTACCAACGGTGCTCAGAAGTGCCCGCGTCAATGGAAAAAGTTTCTCTCTGATGGACAAAACAAGACAGCACTCGTTGAATTCCTTGTAAGAGAATGGTCGGATCCTCGTTTCGCGTGCACACTGGAAGCGGTTGACCTCTATGTTGTGCATGGTGAGCAATGTCGAAAGCTGAGTGCAGTTCAAGGCCATGTGCAGACTGAGGACATTCTGGAGTTGTATTCCCACCATGAAGAGGCGGACACTCGCATGTTTCTGCGTGCTCTTCATGCAGCAAACCATGGACATGACTGTGTAGTAATCAGAACCGTTGATGTAGACGTTGAAATATTGGCCTGCTATTTATGCAGACACATACCAGCACGCCTCATCATCCACACAGGGACAAAGAATCGTGCTCGATATGTCGATATTAATGTAATGGCAGAAAAACTTGGTGTTGACGTGTGCAATGCATTACCGGTCTACATGCTTTCACCGGCTGTGATTCTACTAGCTCATTCGCCGGTCGAGGCAAGAAAAAGGCATTTGACATTGTGTCTACCAGAGAAACCATGTGTAATGCAATGCAACTGCTGGTGGTTCGTTCAGCGTGAATGATGAACTGGTCGCATCATGTGAAGCCTTTGTTTGTGACATATATGGAAGGGACTGGAACAGACGTAATGAGCTGAGATATTCGTTACTATGTCACAAGAATATGCAAACACATAGACTTCCGCCGACTGCCGATGCTCTAGTGAACCATGTAAAGAGAGCAAACTACCAGGCGGCGATATGGCGAGAATCCCTTGAACCACAATCTGATGTGCCAAGTCCAGACGGCAATGGATGGACAATCAAGGATGGGATACTTCGCATTGATTGGATGACACTTCCGCCAGCACCAGAAGCTGTAATGCAGCTTTTGAGTTGTGGGTGTAAGGGTAGCTGCGATACAAATAGGTGCTCGTGTCGATCAAATCAGTTACCCTGCACTGATGCTTGTAAATGCAGTGAACAATGTAAAAATCGTACCGATCTAGTTACACTTACCAGTGATGACTCTACTGATGAGTATGACTAGAACACCAGACAATGCATTTTTATTCTAGCAATAAAGGTATTGGCTACAGTAGTTTCTGTGGATGAAATGCGCACATCTAACACCGGTCAGGTTTTTTATGCGCAGAAACTAGTAGAGTCAACAGCTTTAATGCATGAATATTCAGCAGATGGTGTTCCCTTCAATGTTTGGTAAAATCAGTGACTGATCAAAACATAGTATATTACAGACATGCATTGGAGACATTATGAAAGAGCATTGTGGAATGCACAGTTGTCAGAATTGCTGTAATCAACATAGAACTGTTATTTTCATGCAATAAAATGTAACTACGACTTTCATAATAGCTGTCAGATTGTATTGGTATTATCACCATGTTTGAAATGCAATAAATGCAATATGGATGTAAAACTGTATTTTTCTAGAGTAGTATCATTACCATATGATTCTCAGATGCTGTAAGAGTCTATCCTCTGGAATCAAGTGAATAGCTGGCTCAGTTAACAATATATTGTAGGAAATATGTCTTAGTTGGCGGCCATCTTGGATTTCACACCCGTGACTTGACAAACGTTTTGTTTTGAATGGATAGTATGTCAGCAAAGACTGACAATGACCGACATCAAACCTAGCAGGCTAACATGCATATCAAAGAAAATTTGGGTTTACCATGTATCAAGCATATGTATTTACACATTTTTGCATTTGTTTCACGTGTTGATGGTACTAGTTATCTGCCCTTGTTGCCACCCATTTTGGACACTTTTTTTCGCTGGCAACAAGCAGATTCCATTTATTTAAGAGTGAAAGGGTTAATACCGATAGATTGTTATGTGTACCTTCCCACCATTTTCGAGCCACTATTTTGCTGTACATATAACGGATATTATCACTCTGGCGGCCATTTTGAAATTGACAAAAATTATCCGCTGCTAGTGTAAGCACTATTATTATATATATAAGTAGTCGTTGTCCATATCACCCACTAAAAGCATGTGCCATCGCAAAATATTGAATGCCAGTGAAGTTACCATTGTAAAATTAGTGGGTGGGGAATTGTAAAATATACGTTGTTTTTCACTTTGTATATTTGACGATAGACACTAAATATTGAACGTATATGCGCTGGATATGTTTAATAGTCACTACTAGACGACATTGAAATTGATAAAGTGAAAAATTACCATGTTTTCATGAAGTTATTACCATGTATATTTCACCATTGAAAATGGGTGGGTGGGGTAATAAAGTGTGAAAATTATTACTTTTGGATTGTCAGCTTTTGTTTAATTGTACATTATGCTATTCCATAGTTCCCAACCTCTCACAAAATGTGTAAAAATACCACATGATTTGTTATAAATTAATATAACTTGGTCAAGCCTCATTAAAATATGTCATTTTTTGGGAAAACAGAAAATGCGAGGGTGTGTCTATAAATAGCTTGTTACCACCCATTTTGGACACTTTTTTTCGCTGGCAACAAGCAGATTCTGATAGTAGACATATTTTCCTTGAAGATGATGCAAAAAAACTAAGGGCAGAGGGGGGGTGCAACGGAATTGAAAAAATTGGGTCTTGTATCATGGACTACAACTTTGTACTTTGCATTATAATTAAAGCTAAATGCTTTGGTATCCATTGAAATATATTATTATGTTTGCTACTATCACTAATGTTCAAAAAGAGAGTTGTGAACTTCAAAAATCAATCGACAACTGCTGCGGAAAACACCGGGTAGGCCTTAGATCAATCACCTTCACGGTTGGGTGGGAGAATGTGGGGAAGAGCGAAGGGTTTGGCTATGTGAAGGATGGACGTTCAGTAGGTACAAAGCTGCCTCCCGGACTGTGGAGTTTTGGACAGCTCAAAGATTTTGTCACCTTAGAGCTTGACGGTATAATCAACCTCACAGTATCGAAGGCTACCGGGCTCGCAACAATGACCATCGGCCCTGATAGTAAGGTAAGGTCTCCCCGGCGTTGGGTATTCGACTCGGTTTTAGAGAGACATACTCCGCGAATAAAGGATTGTTTGCCCCGGGTGAGTACGTCGGTGATAACCCGGTGGACTTCGCCTTATACGAAAACTCTCAGGATGCACCTGGATCGGGTGAACATATCGTACAACATGGAAGACGGATCCCCCAGCACATTACTGAAAACCGTACAAACCAGCGACTGTTTCTTTGGGGAGACGGTGACCTTATACTTCCCACACCCCGAGATGAGAATCGGGACATATCCATGAATTTACGGTCTCTATTCTTGATGATCAAGCGAGAAAGTTGAATAACTATTACCCGATTTCGGTCGTTCTCGAAATTTCAAATTAATTAGAATTAAACGCATGTTCGTAATATAATTACCAATATTATTGAAAATGAGTATATACGGACCAGGTAATTCTTCCCTTGAACGGGTGACAGATATAAACAATTTGGAACCGGCAGAAGGGGGATTCATCCCGGAAAGAGAGCGACTTTTTAACTACCGGAAAAAGAAAGGCCTTCATCAATACGACTATATCGGAGGCCACAAACGCAATTCACATGAGTATAGCACAGCTTAGAGTAGACGTCCTGACGGCGACTGCACAAGTTCGCGAAGAGGCACATACAGGACTTAAGGATCTCGGTGGGAAAATAATCCAAGTTGGGGAAGAGGATCATGCAGCACTTACTGAACTAGATGGAAAAATAACAGAATTTCGGGAAGGGACCCGTACAGAGTTTACTGAAGTTTCCGATAAACTGAAACGTGTTCGTAGATCCGCGAACAGAGCACTTGAGGAGACCTCTGAAAACATTCGTGCTGAGGCCCATACATCTATCGGGGCGCTTGCCGGATTGTTGAACACATCTGTAGAGCAGTTTAAGTTATTGAAAAAACAAAAACGTGTCATCACAGTTTGGGCTGAGAAGCGGGGCCCATTGAATGAGGGGCTCTATGAATATTCGTTCGGTGCCAAAGCGAGCAATAAATATGGGGGGTACACCATGACAGGTCCAGGTACGCTTCTCCGAAAGGCGGTCTGCTCGGTTAATTCTACTGGTAAATCTGTGGGCGTGGTCGTCGTAAATCTCATACTGGATGGGGAAGAACAACCGGTTGGAGTCACTAAACCCGCTGGAGATAGTTTCGCGGTGATTGTGTTCGCCGGTGACGATCCAATTAGACTTTCTAATGGTAGTGTTATTAACTTTGTTACAAAAATCACTGATCCGGTGAGTTCTTCCACTATTGTTACATTGTCAATTGAACTTGATTTGTAAAATTTAATCCTGAACGAATCACGACTTCCACTTGTCAATACAAATCCACCAACACTGTATCCTATTCACGAAAGAAGATTAAATTTTAGGTTGGATAATATCGTCGCTATGCAGGATATTTTAGTTAGAGAATGTACAAATAGAAAAAGAAACGCTAACAAATATAAGCGCGCTGCGAACATAGCTGAAGCATCTAGTAAGGTTCTTGCAAGTTTATCTGTAATGAGTGGTGCGGGGACTGCTGCAACGCTATCTACAATTGTAATTGTTCCACTTGCAGGGGTTTTGAGTGGAATTACCGTTTTATCTGGAATACTTTGTATGGTAATTAGGGCGGCGTGTGGAAAACTCGAGAAAAAATGTAGAAAACACGATAGAATTTCCGTTCTCGCTAGGTCTAAGAAAAATAGCGTCGACGTTATGGTGTCCAATGCGTTGACCGATAATGAAATATCAAATTTAGAGTCTGAATCCGTGGTGAATGAAATGGGGAGATATGAAGAATTAAAAAATGATATTAGAATCAAAGCGCGCGCCACCATGCCCAAGATTGAGAGTACTGATTGGGATAAATTTAGGAAAAAACTTGGAGTTAAAGTCGGAAGAAATGTTACAGCACCAATATAATTAAAAACATAATTATATTGGTGCAGTAAACAATTTATTAATAATAATAACAAAAAAACAAAATATGTTTTAGGTCCTGCCGAGGCTCGAACCCGCGCCAGCAAAACCCTTCTGGGCCCACCCGGCTAGCCACCTTCTTTGTTCTTTCTCTTTCGTGCCAACCAATCAGAATGTAAGAAATACTTCCGGAATATCGATAGCGGGTTGCCATATTCTCGGCTGTAATACACACCCTCGTATGTGTAGTATATATTACAGTGTGTTTATTTTCCATCCCGGAAGATGTAATCGTGTAAATCTCTCTAAAATGGACACATAATATGCGTGTAAGGTGGGAAACCTAATTTGCATGTTCATAGCACGTGTAATTTGGACATTGTCGTCTGTTTGGTGTTGTGATTACAACATAAATTAATTAGTAGTGTTTTTTCTGTTCAATAATAACTTTTCAATATCTTTAAAAGCGATATCGTATAAATGTATATTCGTAAACGAAACGTTGGGTTTTCACAATTTTATATAATACACCTTAGTTTCATATCCGATACGCATTATCCGTCTTAATGTTTGTATTTGCCTCTTGTAGAGTTCGCATAATTGCCCACAGGGGCGTATTTAAGTCATTAATTACCCGACTACAATGTACTTGCTGATTCATTGCAAATATCAAATCCGATGAGCCTGAGTTCGCACCTACTTACCAAAATCACCTACAGCTGCGGGAACAATAACTCTTTATGTAGGTCCCGGGTAGTACCGGCCTTTTCTGGAAGTACTGTAGCACTATGATGTTGATGCGATTATGGGACTATTTTATTGGTGAAATATTTGTAATTATTTCACAATAACATTTGTTCTGCAGTATTTATCAACTTTTCATGTCATAACGTCTTATGAGAATGTAATATTATTACCATACATAATAATTCATAGAGGCTGACATTTCAAGTTATATTTGTTATCGAACCCGAAGCACATTTGTTGTCGTAGTTCCGAGGCACGAAAACCCATGACAATCATTTTTACGCTAACTATTGCGAATGTTTTCGATAACATTATGTTACTGTTGATTAAGACATGTCAAGATTACCTGTTCATCCTATGTCAAAAGACATAATTGCCGATATAAGGGTATTTTCACGGAAAATATTGGATTCGCGTGACTTGATTAGTGACAGTTTCATGGCGGAAGTCTGATGCATTGTGGTATAGCCCTGTGGGCGTTTTTTGTTATGACAGTTATGCAAATTAGGCAAATAGCACGTTCAGAAATTCTCATAATCCTATTTCAAAGTCAGAATTCTTCTTATTTCGCCATCGGAAAATGTCACTACTTCGGTAATTTGTGTATTCATGTGTTATTTATGGATTAGTTATCTTGATTCGCCGAGTTTAGTTGACTTTTAGATAATTCTGCCAGATTTAACTGATTATGTCAGTGTCGCTAGGCTACCTGGCAGAATATCACGCCTGTATTCTGCCGAATTCTGCCGTTTTCTGCAGGATTCTGCTGGATACGGCGGGATTTTTCATGGTATATAAACAGATGCATAGATTTGAAAGGGGAGCCTAGATGTGATTGAACTAGAAGCCGCAAGTGTCCATACATTTTTCCACTGAATTCAGCAGCTAAAGATTACTGAAACCAGTTATTATTTCTGATGTGAATACTTTTACCAGTGTGCACACACCACAAGGAAATAAATAAACCAAGCAATGTGTACAACGTACTGCAGTGTGTCGTGTTATTCCTATAATCCACGCTACCCTGATAGGCGTCACACTGTTTCTGGTGGCAGCGGTTAAAGTAAAATATTTACAAATATTTTGGTTGGGTAAAGTAAAATAAATTGAAAGGATTTAACACAGCTGATTTTTATAGGAATTTCGGTATTTTTGACCATTTATCAACGGTATTTTTGGCATAAGAATATGGAGCGAGAACGAGTTACAACAAGGCAGATGGGTAGAGGAGAGAACAGGCAGGAGGCACAACTCATAACCTGTATAGACGACTCGACTATGGAGACCAATCGACAACAGGGAGACAACCAACACACACATTTTAAACAGCGACAGGAATGTAGAACAAAGCGGAATTAATAGGCCGAGAGATACAGCATCATGGAGTGTCGGTGACAGAAATCAACGTGCACATAACTTGCCTACCTACGAAACACCACAAGCAATAAAGGACATGGAAGCGAAAGTTTCAAACCTGGAAAATTTATTACAATCGGTAACCGTCAAATTAAAAAAACGCAGTTTCGAATTTTCTGTAACAACGTTGAATCAAAAGAGTAACAATTTCTGCCAGACCCAAAATAGACCCCATATGAACCACACTAGACCAGAATATAGCGATGAAAGTGAGACCGAAGCGAATAAGGAGCATTTTGCTTCAATTTCATCTACCCGCACACATTGTAGAAAAATTAACAGTCCCAAATTACCACCCTTTACAAGCTTGGAATGTATGGTACAACCGATTTGAAGATGTTGCCAATAGATAACAGTGGTCGGATGAGGAAAAATTAGATTAGCTACTACCAAGGTTACAGGGGGTAGCTGGTGAATTCGTGTACGGTCAACTGTCCCAAAGGGTTAGGTCTAGTTATCTGTCGTTGTGCAAGGAATTATCAAATCGGTTCAGGGTAGTAGAAACTGCAAAAACATTTTGGATGCTATTTACTAATAGGAATCAACATGAGGGTGAAACGGTTGAAGAATATACGGCAGAGTTGACCAAATTATATGATAAGGCACATAGCAACAGGGATAACAAGACATGAACGGAAGATTTGCTGAGGCGGTATTATGATGGGTTTCTGGATGAAAAGGCGAGATTCCACATATAATTCATAAAAGAGCCAGTTGATATTGATGACGCTGTGTATTATACAGTATGCTTCCAAGAAACACGACAACGGAAAATAGACAGTATACAGACAATATAAGGGCTACGAAAAGGAGCATAGATAGCTCTGATGATGAAAAGACTAGTAGTATGGCAAGGGACGTACCAGGTAAAAATAAGCACAAGGTCATTCAACCGGACAGAAATACAGATACAGTTACGAAAACAGACGAATTAGATGCTGAGAAGGTTCTGGAAATTGTCAGGAACGAGTTCAAAAAAGTTTTCAAAATGCACAAAAGCAACAACATGAACTGAAAGTACCGGTATCATATAATAGGAACGTATATAACAAATAGGTTTTACGGAAGTAATGCACCAAACAGAGGTTGTTTTTGTTGCAGGGAAATGGGTCATTATAAGCGTGATTGCCCCAAAATACAAAACAACAATATGAACAACAACAACAGCCAGAATGGTGTTAGAAATATATTACATTTAAACTAACAACGACAAACCTTAGAGATCTGTGACATGTCCATGAGAACAAAGGTCTCAGTGAAAATCAGTGTACAGAGGGAAATGAAACTATTAAATTACCTATACGTAGGGGATTTCCATTTTCAGACACAGTTTATATACATGGATCAGTACAGGGAATCGAAACACAATTTGTGTTAGACACAGGGGCCAAGAAAACCGTTATTTCAGATAGAATTTTCAACCAGATTAAAAGAACAGCCAAACTTATTTAAAAAGGGAAAATTGGTACATGCAGGAGGCGGAGAATTAAAGGATATAGGAAAATGTCATATTGAGATGATACTGGGGACAGTCAAATTGAAAGGCGATGTGATAATAGCGGATATAAAGGATGACGCATTATTGGGTATGGACATACTTAATGGCCGAGGGAAAACGGCAGACATAATTTTGAGTGAAAAGAGAATAATCCTAAATGGACAGGAAATGAAAAAATGTGATTATCAGAAGTCGAAGGCTGACCATTATGAAATCCCAGGTCTGACAGAGCAGATTATTGATGTATTCATAGAACATACATAATATGATAATCGATTACCAATCAATACAGTGTTAATAGAGCCATCCAACAATTTTAAGCAGAATTTCCCACTTGTAATGGCGGCAAGCTTGGCTGATAATAATAGGGCCCCGACAGCAAAAGTGCGAGTACTTAACCCGTTTAGAACTACAGCTTCGATTAATCAGGATACACACATTGGAGATGCAGAGTTTGTTACAGATACTAATATAACAGTAGTGGACTGTGAGCATGAGGACGAAATATATAATTTCACAGATGTCCGAAGACTGACATTGGTTAACAGTATGGATAACATATTAGAAAGTAGGTTTCACGAAAACAACAAATCAACAAAATACAAATGTAACAGGAACGGAGTCAAATGGAAAGATACCGGATCATTGATGTCATTAATCTTGTATAAACAAAACTGAGAACGAAAAGCGGGAATTAGCAAATATCTTGTCAGAGTATCGAGACATGTTTTCCAGAAATGATACCGATTTAGGCAGAACAGACATGGCCGAGCACGTCATTGACACTGGTGATTCAAAACCTCTGAAACAGCCGTTTCGTTGGGTTCCATTATCATATGCAGATGAGGAGAAAAAGGCAATTGACAAGATGCTGGGCCAATGTGTTATACGTCCTACAAACAGCCCATGGGCAAGTCCACTATTATTAACAAAGAAGAAAGATGGTACTTTTATACCATGTATTAATTACAGACGGGTAAATAAGGTTACAAAATCTGACACCTTCCCAATCCCAAAAGTAGATGAATGTAGTGACTCGGTAGAAGGCGCAACATCATTTAGTACGCTCGATTTACTATCAGGTTATCATTAAGTCCCTGTTTGTGAAAATGATATACCCAAGACAGAATTTTGTACAAAATATCAATTTTTATAGACACACCGTTTGGCATGAAAAACAGCGGCGCAACATTCGAAAAAACAATGGAAATGGCGTTACAAGGTATTCAATGGTACATCTGTATTATATATATTGATGATATAGTAGTATTCGCCAGGTCATTTAGCGAGCATATAGAACGACTCAAAACAATATTCACACATTTCCTCGAAGCAGGTCTAAAATTGAAAACGAAGAAATGTGAATTGTTGAAAAAGTAAGTCACGTTTCTTGGATCCAGAGTGAGCGCCAAGGGAGTACGACCATATCCAAAGAATATTGCGAAAATCGTGAATTGGCCCGTCCCCAAAAATGCAAAAGATTTTTAGGTTTATGTTCATACTACAGGAAATATGTCAGAAATTTCAGTAGTATTGCAAAACCTATAAATGACTTGACTAAGAACGACAGCAATTTAGTATGGACATATCAATTTCAGATAGCATTCACTAGACTGAAAGAGGCTCTAATAAGTCCTGACATAATGGCACTTCCTAACAACACGGGTGAGTTCGTACTGGATGTTGATGCATGTGATTTTGGAATCGGTGCAGTTCTCAATCAAATACACGATGGACATGAGAAGGTTATAGCGTATGCAAGTAGGTCACTGAATAAGGCCGAGAGAAATTATTGTGTCACCGAAAGAGAACTACTCGCAATACGATACTTCACAGAGTACTTCAGACATTATCTACTTGGCAGGACATTTCACATAAGATCTGATCACTTAGCATTGAAGTTCCTGTTCAGTTTCAAGGCACCAAAAGGAAGAACGGCTAGATGGCTTGAATTGCTGTCAGAGTATGATTTTACGACTGAGCACAGAAAGGGATTGCAGCATGGTAATAGTGATGGAATGTCTAGGTATCCTAACTCAGAGGATTGCAAGTGTGATGATACGGGAGAGGAAACAGCGTTGAAATGTGGCCCATGCGAAAAATGTCTGAAGAGAGCAGAACAAATTGAGTCAACCATAATGTATCAGAAACATGCAGATCATGTAGGTCGAAAGAAGGAAAACATACAAACCAGGACGGTACATGTACAGGAACCAAACACACACAAACATGAAACGGGAACAATGACAAAAATGACATCATTATTACTTGTTATGTTATATTATACAGCATACTAATCATATTTGGAATAATATATAACATAACACAATACATGTACTATACAAACACAACAGTGAAACAAGTGTTACATACGCTTGATGACATAGCAGGTAGCTATGGTAATTGTAAAGTAAAGGACAAAGTAGTAAGGCTACTTGATACAGTAGCAGTATACTATGGTAGATAAATGGAACAAGATAAACTATGCAGTGTTTGGGAAACTGGGTCTAGCAGGATGCTATGGCCAAACATACATGGTGGAAAACAGTCTTTGGAACACTGGTGTATATCGTTTGGAGATATGCGGATATTTGCACAGTTAAATATAAATTGGTTGCAGCACTGGTTTGCATAGCTTGGAACTATGGTGGTATACAGAAGGTACAAACCATAGTGTTTGGGACACTGGATGATATTGGAAAATGGTATTGGAATTATAGGAACCATGTAAGGATACCATGTAGGTCTGTCAGTACGGATGGAGAAAACTTTATGGACAATTGGGTACCATGGGCTAACGGATATAGTATGCAAGAAATTCAGAAAATGCAACAGTCGGATCAAGATATAGGAAAGATATGCAAATGGAAACAAGAAGGAAATTTGCCGTCAAATGAGTTGTTAACTACATCAAGTAGGGCAGCACGACATTATGCACTGTGTTGGGAGGCACTGGTAATTGACCAGGGGATACTGTTCCGGAAATATGCCAAAAGGAATGGAACAAGTTCATTTTTACAGATGGTAGTACCTATGAGTTTAAGAGATGATGTAATGCATCAGATTCATAACAATTTACTATCAGGTCATCTTGGTCAAATGAAAACACGGGAGACGGTTCTCCAAAAATATTACTAGTTTGGAGTCAAGGAAGACATAAATCTATGGATATTACAATGTGAGAACTGTGGTGCAAATAAAACACCAGCAGTAAACCCAAAGGCACCACTAGGTCACATTAAAAGTGGAGCGACATTGGACAAGTTATGTACAGATCTGTTAGGACCATTTCCCATGACACTACGGAAAGATAAATACATCTTAGTCCTCACAGATCACTTTACAAAATGGGTGGAGATTTTGCAGTACCTGACCAAAGCGCGGAAAGTACAGCGAGAGTAATGCTTAACGAAGTAATTGCACGCTATGGAACACCACTCAGCATCCACAGTGATAAAGAGGCGAATTATGAGAGCAAAATATTTGCAGAGTTATGCAGAATGTTAGAAATACGGAAAACAAGGACAAGAACAAGAAATCCAAAGGGCAATGGACAGGCAGAAAGGTTTATGAAGACATTAACCCGCATGATACGTGCATACCTGAAAACAGAACAAACATTTTGGAACACGAATTTTGGATGTTTAGCAGCTGCATATAAATCTACACCTAATGAATGTAGAAAACTAACACCAAATCTACTAATGTTAGGTAGGGAGGTTAGATTTCCAGCCGAAATTGTATTTGGTAGTGGGACAAGTAATAGAGAAACTGTTTCTACATATGGGGAATATGTAACAAAACTCAAGAGCAAGATGCAAAAAGGAAACGACAAAAAGAAGTGTACGATACAAAACAGTCATTCACCTCGTACGAGAAAGGCGACTTCGTATGGTATTTACAAAACACACGGAAAGACGACAAATGCCCGAAATTACAAATGCATATGCGGGACCATTTTTGTTGACGGAAAAAATTAACAATCAAAACTACAGAGTACTGTTCAGCAAAAATGGAAAATCAGAAGTTGTCCACCATGACAAATTGAAAAAGTATACAGGCGCTACACCTCCAAAATGGATTATGAAATTAAAAACCGCGCCCGATTCCGCGTCAATTGTAAACTAATTGCAGCTGTGTTATATCCTAAATAAAAATAATATATTTTTTTATTGATATAAATGTTATATGTACTGTGTAATATAAATGTTGATGAATGATGTACTACACTGTGCAAAGTCTGTAAACGAGTCTACACCATGATTATGCATACAAGTAGAGGAATGAAGCTGCAATGATATGTCGACTGATGTAGTTATATTATATTGACCGACTGCTAATCAACATCTACACTTTGTTCAATGCGATTGGAGTGGTTGGAAACATCTGAGAATTGACAGTCAGAATAATGCAAGTCTGCGTGTGATGATTACACTGATATTAATGGAAGGATATGACATCACTACACAAAACGTCCGTCAAAATCTAAATTATTGGTCTTAATTTGATATAAAACTACATGTGACTAAAACACATCTTACACACTGTATTTACAGAATGTCCTCGGTACATGGCAACACACGCCCGATCAGAAGAGAAGTCGTCCAACCATCAAACAACAGAGGGCGGTGTACAGGTGCTTGCGATGCGATGGAAGTTCTAAATACGAGGGCGAGAAAAGTAAAGTTGTGAAACACATCTACAGGAAACATGTGGCCTTGGATAGAGTTCTTTTCTACTGTAATATATGCAAGTTTGTGACCACTACACAGACGGAACTCGAGAAACACATGGACGTTACAGTATATCCTACACATGCTGCCACAGTAAACGCCATGCTGTCCAGTGGACAAGTGGTGAGTCAAAACGACAGTTTATTATAGAACATCGTTTGTCACGTGATCAGGGAAGCAGATATGCTCCGGCTAAGCCGCGATGAGTCACACGTGATTTTCAAAGGCAGACAACAAAAGAGTGGAGCAGCATCAGAGACCAATGACATACTGAGAACAGTCATGATGACAGCAACAATCCCAGTCATTGAGAAATCTCTAAAATCACTGTGGCCGCGGAAAATATCCTTCCGGAGCTGCTGGGGGATACTACAATGTCACCAACACATAGAGTAGTGAACACATTATCAAATATGTGGGCGCTGATGAAGAATATTGATACCAACGTGGAAAAATCAGTGGCTTCATCATCAGATTCTTCATCTAGTTCTAACTCAAAATCATCATCATCATACATGAAAAGAGAACATAAGTTGGAAAAAGAGGTGGTCGAGTTGAGAAAGGCAACACAGACGATGGCGACGGCGATGGAGAGTTTAATAGCTGAGGTGAACGGCATGAGAAAGGAGATGACTGCTATGCGAGAGGAAAGGAGACAGGCGAATGACAGCCTGAGCGACAGGAGGAGAGGGAGAAAGAAAACGAGAATGACAGAAAGCGATTGAGCGAGAACGACGGAGATAGGAGGAGATACGAGGAGGCAGAAAGAAGAAGGAGCGATGGAAGAAGGGACATATATGCGCCATATGGATGGCCACAGTTTAGGTTTTAAGTTAAAATAAGTTATAGGAATAAAAACTTTGATGTTTCAGTTGCATGTGTTTCTATTGGTGCTCAGTTTGCCAACCAATACAACATT